>PISX010009133.1:0-77484 GCA_004024625.1 Mellivora capensis
GGAATCGTGATGCCACCAACTTTGGCTTTCTTTTTCAATATTCCTTTGGCTATTCGAGGTCTTTTCTGGTTCCATATAGGCACTGTAGTTTTGATTTGCATTTCCCTGATGATCAGGGATGTCAAACATCTTTTCATGTGTCTGTTGTCCATCTGTGTCTTCTTTGAAGGCTTCTAGTCATGTCTTCTGACCATTTCTTAACTGGATAGTTTTTTGGGGGGGCGGGTGTTGAGTTTGATAAGTTTTTTTTATAGATTTTGGATACTAGCCCTTTATCAGATATGTCATTTGCAAATATCTTCTCCCATTCTGTAGGTGGCCTTTTAGTTTTGTTGATTGTTTCTTTCACTGTGCAGAAGCTTTTTATTTTGATGAAGTCCCAATAGTTCATTTTTGCTTTTGTTTCCCTTGCCTCAGGAGACTTACCTAGAAAGAAGTTGCTATGGCTGATGTCAGAGAAGTTACTGCCTGTGTTCTCTTCTAGAATTTTTATGGTTTCAGGTCTCACAGGTCTCCAATCCATTTTGAATTTATTTTTGTGCATGGTGTAAGAAAGTGGTCCAGTTTCATTCTTGTATATGTTGCTGTTAAAACACCATGTAAATAAAGGAACAAAAAATGATCATCTCAATAAATGTAGAAAAAACATCTGACAGAATCTAACACTCATGATAAAATAGCTCAATAAACTAAGAATAAAAGGAAATGTCCTCATTCTCATATAGGACATCTATGAAAAACCTACCACTAATATCCTACTAAAAGGTGAAAGATTTAATGCTTTCTCATAAAGGTTAGAGAAAAGGCAGATATAAAAATGTCCCTACTTCTATTCTACATGATACTGGAGGTTCTAACCAATGCTTGAGGAAAAGATATTAAAAACATGTAGATAAGGAAAGAGGAAGAAAAACTATTTTTATTCACAGATGAAATAATAATGTATGTACAAAATCCCAAGGAACCTACGTAAAACTACTAGAACTAATACACAACTTAATAAGGTCATAGGATGCAGGATAAAATAAATCACATTTCCATATTCTAGCAAAGGACAAATGAAAATAAATTTAAAAAGGAGTTCCATTCACAATAACATTAAAATAAAATATTTAGGAGTTATCTTAACAAAAGAAATATGTCTTAGATTATTTGGGCTGATGTAACAAAATACCAGAGAAAAATGGGTGTCTTATAAGCAATAGAAATTTATTTCTCACAGCTCTGGAGGCTGGGAAGTTCAAGATCAAGACACTGGTAGATTTGATGTCTGGTGAGAGCCTACTTCCTGGTTCATAGATAGCTATATTTTTGCTGTGGCAGAAGGGGCAAGAGATCTCTCTGTCTTTTTTTTTTAAGATTTTATTTATTTATTTGTCAGAGAGAGAGAGAGAGAGAGCGCGCGTGAGCACAGGCAGACAGAGTGGCAGGCAGAGGCAGAGGCAGAGGGAGAAGCAGCTCCCTGCCGAGCAAGGAGCCCAATGCGGGACTCGACCCCAGGATATGGGATCATGACCTGAGCCAAAGGCAGCCGCTTAACCAACTGAGCCACCCAGGCGTCCCTGTCTCTGTCTTTTTTGTAAGAGCATTAATCCCATTTAGGAGGGCTCCACTCTCAAGACCTAATTACCACCCAAAGTCACCTTGGGGTTAGGATTTCAACATATGAATCTTGAGGCAGACACAAACATTTGATCTATAGCAAATTCCAAAACCTATATCATAAAAATTACACAATGTTGCTGATATTAACTTTAAAGGCCTAAACAGGTACAGGAAAAAGTGTTTGACATCACTAATCATCAAGAAAATGCAAATCAAAACCACAATTAGATGTCACCTCACACCTGCTAGAATGGATCTTATCAAAAAGACAAGAGACAGCAAGTGTTGATGAGATTATGGAGAAAAGGGAACCCTTGTGTATTGGTGAGAATGTAAATTGTTAGTGTCATTATTATAAAAAGCAGTATGGAGATTTCTCAAAGATTTAAAGATAGAACTACCATAGATCCAGCAATCCTACGTCTATGTATATATCTGAAAACAATGAAGTCACTATCTCAAAGAGATATCCAAACTCCCATGTTCATTGCAGCATTACTAACAATAGCCAAGACATGGAAACAACCTAAGCATCCATTGTGAATGAATAGATACAGAAGATGTGGCATATACACAATGGAATATTATCTAGCTTATAAAAAGAAGGAAACTTGCCTTTTGCGACAATACAGATGGTCTTTGAGGGCATTATGCTAAGTAAAATAAGATGGAAAAGCAAATACTGTATGTTCTCACTAATATGCAGAATCAAGGAGTGCCTGGGTGGCTCAGTGGGTTAAGTGTCTGCCTTCAGTTCAGGTCATGATCCCAAGGTCCTGGGATCAAGCCCCATATTGGGCTCCTTGCTCAGTAAGGAGCCTGCTTCTCCCTCCCCCTCTGCCTGCTGCTCCCCCACTTGTGCTCTCTGTCAAATAAAGAAATAAATTCTTTTAAAAAACCTAATATGCAGAATCTTAAAAAACTGAATTCATAGAAATAGAGAGTAGAAAGGTGTTTGCTAGGGGCTGGGGAGGAAGTAGGCAGATGTTGGTCAAAGGGGGCAAACTCCAGGCTGTAAGATGAATAAATTCTTGAAACTTAAAATGATTGTAATTAACAATACTGTATTATATACTTTAAGGTTGTTAAGAGAGTAGATCTTGGGGTGCCTGGGTGGCTCAGAGGTTAAGTGTCTGCCTTTGGCTCAGGTCATAGTCCCGGGGTCCAGGGATTGAGCCCCTCATCAGGCTCCCTGCTCAGCGGGAAGCCTGCTTCTCCCTCTCACTCTTACCCAGCTTGTGTTCCTTCTCTCCCTGTCTCTCTCTCTGTGTCAAATAAATAAATAAAATCTTTTTTAAAAATGATAAATTGGACGTCATCAAAATCAAGAACTTTTGCTCTTCAAATAAAAATAAAACCACAGACTTGAAGAAAAAATTGTCAGATCATATGTCCGATAAATAACTCGTATCTGGAATACATTAAGACTTCTTCTTTTATTGAAGTTCAGTTGACATACAACATTAGATTAGTTTCAGGTGCACAACATAGTGATTTGACAACTGTATATATTACTCCGTGCTCACCAAGGTAAGCGTAGTTACCATCTGTCACCATGTTATTACATGACTGACTACATTCCTATGCTAGACTTTTCATCTCCAATGCCTTATTTATTTCATAACTGTAAGTTCGTATTTCTTAATTCTCTTCACCTATTCTGCACATCCCCCAAACCACCTCCCCTCTGGCAAACACCAGTTTGTTCTCTATATTTAAGAGTCCATTTGTTCATTTTGGTTTTCCGATTGCACATATTAGTGAAATTATGTGGTATTTGTCTTTCTCTGTCTGATATATTTCGCTTAGCACAATACCCTTAGCATCCATGTTGTTGCAAGTGGCAAGATTTCATTATTCTTTATGGCTGAGTAATGTTCCACTTTGCACACACACACATATGTGTATATGTATGTATACACACACATCACATCTTCTTTATCCACTCATATGGTTGCTTCCATATTTTGCTTCCATATCTTGGCTTTTATAAATAATGGTACAATAAACACAGAGGGTACATACATGTTTCCAAATTAGTGTTTTCATTTTCTTTGGGTAATTACCCAGTAGTGGAATTACTGAATCATATGGTACTTCCATTTTTAATGTTTTAAGGAATCTCTATACTGTTTTCCACAGTGATTGAGCCAATTTACTTACCCACCAACAGTGAACAGCATTCTTTTTTTTCCTCCATATCCTCACCAACACATGTTATTTCTTGTCTTTTTGATACTATCCGTTCTGACTGGTGTGAGGTGATATCTCATAATGGGTCTGTTTTGCATTTTTCTTGATGATGAGTGATGTTGAGCATCTTTTCATCTGTCTGTTGGCCACCTGTATGCTTTTTTGGGAAAAACATCTGTTCAGGTCCTCTGCCCACTTTTTAATCAAATTGTTTGTTTGTTCGTTTGTTTGTTTGGTGTTGAGTTACATAAGTTCTTCTTGTGTTTTGGATATTAGTCCCTTTTTGGATATATCATTTGCAAAAATCTTCTCCCATTTAGTGGGTTGCATTTTCGTTTTGTTGATAGTTTCCTTTGCTGTGCAAAGCTTTTTTGTTTTGGTGTGATCCCAATGATTGATTTTTGCTTTTGTCTGCCTTGCCTAGGAGACATAGCCATAAATATGTTGCTAAGGGCGATGGCCAAGAGATTACTACCTATGTTTTCTTTTAGTAGTTTTATGGTTTCAAGTCTCACACTTAGGTCTTTAATCAATTTTGAAATTGAGAAATTTTCACATCTCAATAATGAGAGACAAACAACCCAATAAAAACAGGGGAAAGATTTGAACAGATACTTCACCAAAGATTCTATACAGATTTCTCATAAGCACATGAAAACTTGGTCAACATTATTACTCAATTAGGCAATACGAATTAAAATCACAGTAAGATATCACTTCACAGCCACTAGAATAGCTATGATAAAAAAAAAGACTGAGGGGCACCTGGGTGGTGCAGTCAGTTAAGCATCTGACTCATGGTTTTGGCTCAGTTCCTGGTCTCAGGGTCGTGAGACTGAGCCCTGCATCTGGCTCTGAACTCAGAACAATCTGCTTAAGGCTCTCTCTCCCTATGCCCCTTCCCCCTAAAATAAATTTTAAAATCTTTAAAAATATATATATTGACAATACAAAGTGTTGAGAGGGTGTGGAGAAACTCATACTCTCATACATTATTGATGAGACCCTAATATGATACAACCACTTTGGAAAACAGCTTGATACCTTCTTAAAAAGTTATACATACAATTTCCATTTAAGCCAGCAATTCCATTCCCAGGTATCTACTCGAGAGAAATAAAAATGCATGTCCACAGGAAGACATGTATGTGAATGTTCATAGTGCATTTTTCACAATACCTCAAAACAGGAAGTAATTCAAATACCCATCTGCTGGTGAATGGATAGACAAAATATGGTATATCTGCACAGCAGTATACTACTCAGCAATAAAAGGGAATAAAGTAAAAGAACTATTGATAAATGCAAGAATGTGGGTGCACCTCAAAAACATTTGCTAGAGAATAGAAGCCAGACAAAAGAGGATGTACATTATGATTGTATTGATATGCAATTTCTAGAAAAGTCACCACTATAGAGACAGAAAGCAGATGACTGTTTCCTGTGTGATGATGGACGGAAAATGTTCACTAGACAACTTTTGGGGATGATGGAATTGTTCTAAGATTGGATTATCATGATGTTTGCACCCCCGGGTAAATTTAGCAGCATAAAACACTTACATCAGGCGGATTGTACGTATAGAGATTATACCTCAATAAAGCTGTTAAAGAAACTTCAGAGCAATACGGAAAACAGTAAGACAACAGTCTAGGTCAAATCTGCACCAACACTTAAAGAGTATGGAATAGGGGAAACCAAAAGTATGGCTTGAGGATAGTGAGAAACGGGCAAGCAGTTAATCCTTAATTGAGAAGAATGGGCCTGGGCACTTTATCATATGCAACACAGTAAATTCTCAGAGTTGAAAACCTCTAGCTTCTTACTTGGAGTAACTCCATCTCTTATAGGTGTTATTTCTTTCCTTCGTTATTCATGTGGACTTTTGGGGATCATAAGAAGCAAATCTAAAGTCACATAGTTAGGAGGAAAGGAAAAGACTTCCAGTTAAGGAGATGGACCAAGAAGCTATAGGAAGCATACTTTCAGCCACAATGAACACATAGAAACACTGGATAAAATATCAAAAAAAGGGGCGCCTGGGTGGCTCAGTGGGTTAAAGCCTCTGCCTTCGGCTCAGGTCATGATCCCAGGGTCCTGGGATGGAGCCCCTCATCAGGCTCTCTGCTCGGCAGGGAGCCTGCTTCCTTCTCTCTCTGCCTGTCTCTCTGCCCACTTGTGATCTCTGTCTGTCAAATAAATAAATAAATAAATAAAATCTTTTTAAAAAATAAAAAAAAGATAAATATGGGGGTGCCTGGGTGGCTCAGTGGGTTAAGCCTCTGCCTTGGGCTCAGGCCATGATCCCAGGGTCCTGGGATCGCCCCGCATCAGGCTCTCTGCTCAGCGGGGAGCCTGCTTCCCCCTCTCTCTCTCTCTGCGTGCCTCTCTGCCTACTTGTGAACTTTGTCAAATAAATAAATAAAATATTTTAAATTAAAAAAAATATGTAGCTAAACTCAGAAATAAGAAAAGGATAACTCAAGGGATCAGAAACAAAAAAGAGAACTTTTTAAAAAAAAGATTTTATTTATTTATTTGAGGGAGAGAGCACAGAGCAAGAGAGAACACAAGGAGAGGGAGGGGTACAAATTGCTAGTCATGAGATCAACATAAAAATAACAATGAAGGGGCGCTTGGGTGGCTCAGTGGGTTAAAGCCTCTGCCTTCGGTTCAGATCCTGATCTCAGGGTTCTGGGATTGAGCCCCGCATCGGGCTCTCTGCTCAGCAGAAAGCCTGCTTCCTCCTCTCTCTCTCTCTCTCTGCCTACTTGTGATCTCTGTCTGTCAAATAAATAAATAAAATCTTTTTTAAAATTGAAATTCTTATGTGTCAGTAATAAAAAAATTAGTTAATACAATAGAAAAAATATCACTTACAATGACAAAAACTACACTAACTAGGAATAAGCATAACAAATGCAAACATTTGCACAACCCTTGCAAACTTTTATGTGGAAATATATCAAACCTTATTGTAAGATGTTGAAAAACAAAGACTTAGATTAATGGAGCAGTATATCTGTTCAAGTATGGGAAGATTCAATATTTTAAGATTGTCATTTTTTAAAGATTTTATTTATTTATTTGACAGAGAGAAAGACAGCAAGAGAGGAAACACAAAGAAGAGGAATGGGAGAGGGAGAAGCAGGCTTCCAGCTCAGCAGGGAGCCCAACGCGGGACTCCATCCCAGGACCCTGGGATTATAACCTGAGTCAAAGGAAGACGCTTAACGACTGACTGAGCCACCCAGGCGCCCCAAGATTATCAGTTTTTACCAAGGTAGTCTCTAACTTAACACAATTTCAAATAAAATCCTACCAGAATGGTTTATGTCATTTAATAAACTGATTCTAAGTTTTATATTAAGGAGTAAAACTCTAATGAAAATTCAAGACATTTCTGAAAAAAAGACAGGGAGAGGACACTTGTTATGGCAGATAGAATGAATCTTATAAAGCTGTAGTGATTAAAACAAAGCCGTGTTAGCATGAGAATAGATAAATAGATCATTGGAAAAGAATAGAGAGCCCTCAAGCAGACCATATATATGAGAATTAGTATTGTCTTACAAATCTTTGGGGGAATTTCTAAACTATTCAATGGGTACCATCAAAACATTTGATTATCCCTACGTGGAAAATAGATTTTTACCCCATACCATTGACAAAAAGTAAATTTTAAATGAACGTACCCAAAGGTGGAAATCAAAACTTTGAAACTACTACGAAAAAATGTAGGAGAATATCTTTATGTCCTCAGTAGAGATTATAAAGAGCACAGATCACAAAGGGAAATATTGATAAATCACATTACATTAAGATCGAAAACTTCTGTATAAAAAATCACATCACAAATAACATTAAAATTTGAACAATGTCTTTGGAGAATATATTCAAAGTATGTGTAACTATCAAATGATTGGTATCCAGAATATATAAAGATCATCTCTTCATCAATTATAAATAGGTAAATCAGAAAACAGTAGGTAAATGCTATGAACAGGCAGTTTGTGGACGAGGACCCACAACTGGCCAATAAACGTATTAAAAAGGTTCAACCTCTCAAGTAATCAGGAGAATGCAAATAAAAATAAAAATTAGATTCTATTTCACACCATCAGATCAATAAAAATAAAGTCAGTAAGTATCAAGTTTTATTGGCTCTCTGGCAAACTAGGAACACTCAAACACACTAATGAAAATATAAATTAGAGCAAATGCCATTTGGCACAACTAGAGAAGTTGAAAACACACACACCTACCTAGCCATTCCACTTGAGGGTTATGGATCCCAGAGAAACTTTCACTTGCTTTCAAGGAAACATGTGTTGTGTTTTGCAGGATTGCTGTCATGGCAAAAACTAGTGACAACTTAATGTCTATCAAAATGAGATATATTCATATGATAAAGTATATGGTTGTTGGGGCACCTGGGTGGCTTAGTTGGTTAAACAACTGCCTTCAGCTCAGGTCATGATCCTAGAGTCCCAGGATCTAGTCCCACATGGGGCTCCCTGCTCAGTGGGGGGTCTGCTTCTCCCTCAAAACTCTCCCCTCTCATGCTCTCTCCCAAATAAATAGATAAAATCTTTTAAAAAAAAGTATATGGTTGTTATAAAGGAATGGACACTCCTCCAAAACTATACTGAGATATGTTGAAATAAAAAAGCAAATTGTACAATTCTGTGAATGGCATGATACCATGTATGTAAAGACATGTATGAATATGCATGAAACCTACAATAATATATATGCATATATATATATGATGAAGTCATAAGATACTAAGATACCAAATTCAGAATAGTGAAAGGAGAAACGTAAATGACACTGGAGGAAGAACACAAAGAAGTCTTCAATTCTCTCCGCAATTTTGTTCTTGTACTTACAAAAAATCTGAAACAAATGACAAAATTCAGTAATGTGTTCTGTGTACTCGATTGCTTGTTATATTATTCTCTGTACTTTCCCTATACTTAAAATTTTGTTCCAGTAAAAAAATAAACATGTTACATAAGGTGGACAAGGATTTCCAGAACCACTTATTTGTACTTCCTCATTGGAGGTCCTTCTTGCCCCTTATGGAACTTGGAAATGACCGTCCACCTGCTGTGGGGATATTGCATGAGTAAGAATTGCTGTGTATAGAGAGTACACAATAAAATGTTATTTGAATAGATCTGCACAGATATATATATACATATATATATATGTATATATATATGAATGATATGTGATATATACAGTGTATATATGATAAATGTGCCTCTTTTTATTGCCCAAGATACTTGGCAGAAAGAACTCTTACCTAAAACTGCTAAGCACAGTCTAAGACCTGAGGAAGTACCCAAAGGAAAACTCTCTGTAGGACTGGGAGAGGTGCCTTTGTCAGGGCAGAGAGCCACGACGACAGAGGATCATGAAGAGGCCTCATGGAGAGATGGAGAGGAGAGCCCACCCCACCCTGGGCAGAGGGTCCAACAGCTAAGATCTCTAATTCAGGTTTCTGGCTGCCCCTGATAGGAGAGAGGAGCACTTAGAGCAAGTCAGCAAGAAGGAGCAGCTTCACAAATCTCTTTCCACCTCAGAGCTCCACAAAGGAGCCCCGTGAGCCCGGCTGTCTTGGGAGAGGTGTTGTCATGCATTAGCAACCTTCTTCGTCTCTAACTCAAGGCAACCGATAGAGAGGTCCTGGACCTGTCTCTCTCTCTCTTCCTCTGGGTAAGACTGTGGTTTGTTTCCAATTAAAACTATAAATCCTGTAAAAACACTGTCCTTCCCCCTGCAAAGCAATGCTGCTGACCCAAGAGCAGGGGGAATGGAGGCTGAACTGCTCTCCGGTAATAGTGGACTGAGTGGATGCTGGGCGATTGGTGGTGCCATGTTAGCATTTCCATCAGTCCTACTTCAGCCTAGGATCCTCCCATCGTCACTAACTCTTCTGAGCACTTTCTATTTTTTTTAAAAGATTTTATTTATTTGTTTGTTTATTTGAGAGAGAGAGAGAGAGAGCACAGAGAGAGAGGGAGAAGCAGACTCCCCACTTAGCAGAGAGCACGACGTGGGACGAGATTGCAGGACCCTGAGATCACGACCTGAGCAGAAGGCAGACGCCCAACAGACTGAGCCACCCAGGCACCCCTTCTGAGCACTTTCCAGAAGCAAAGCGCAGTACTTTGTGACAGCGTAATCGAGGGATAGGATGAGCGGTGGCCCCCACTGGTGAGGGGTTTACAAATCAAGCCTATGGGTCCAAGAAACAAAACCACAAGCAGTCTATGGTAAGTGCCAATTGTCGGGAGTGGGTGAGGTCCTAAAGGAAGGATGGGACTCGGGCACAGCTCTAAAAGACAGTAGCAGCATACCTTTGAATCCTCTTCATGTGTGTGTTGTTTTTTTCTCTTCCAGAAAGGATGTTCTTAGATCGGGGATGGCAAATGGATTTTGCCTTCAGTGACCATTGCAACTGGCAGGTGTCCAGCAAGAAGGGCTAAGATTACTTCTGGGCAGGGAGGAAAGTGTTGGTATCCTTCCCAGGTAACTGCCAAACGTATAGCTTAAGTAGGCGGCAGCACGTGAGTGACATTTTTTGTAAATTATTACATCTGATCTACAAAGATGGCTTTGCCTGCTGAGGGAAACTCACGCATTACCCGTGTGTGGTCCTGCAACCCTAAATTCCAGTTTCTCCTCATGTGCCCTCGAAGACGTACAGCTTTACATCTAATTACAGAGCTGGAAAAGAAAGCTCTCTATCCTGAAGTTGGCTTCAACAGCCACATGAGAAGAGACAAATGTCTTTGTTCAAAGTATTGCACTAGGATTTGTTATGTGGGTGGAATCCTGTGGGATGCTGACAGTTTGTGGGAATTTTATGGGGAAGGAACAAGGTTAAGGTCACCGTTTTTCTTTTTTAGGCTTGGGCGTTATTCTACAGTGCATGTGTAGAAAAATCTGATCTCCAGCGCTTGCATTCAGTATTTTCATAAAAGAAATCATCGTGATAGTGTATGTCAAGAAGAGTTATGCGTGATTTGAAATTCTAGATATCTTCCTTCAGAATCGTAACAATAATAATGACAATAAAACATTCGTGTGCACGCAAAAGTTTCCTGAAAGATTATATGCAGGCTGATGTAGATTCTGTCCCTGCCTGGAAAGGCAGACATAAATACCTACAGCACATTCCCATCAATCTCAGACTGGGTCATCAGGAAGATGTGACCGAGAGCACAGTCTCCGTGCCCGGAAAGACCTTGATGCAAATCCCGACTCCACCATTTTCTGACTCGATGGCCTTGGACTATTTCTTCAAACAGGAAATGCCAATAGCAATAGCACACCCAGAGGATTGTTAAAAGGGCGAAACGAGGTATGTATGTAAAGCACCTTGTGAATGCCTAGTACATTGTCTGTTTCGATACATTTAAGTTCCTGTCTTCTCTTGTATCCCTTGTACTACTTATGGAATATCTGACTCCCATCTCTGCAAATTCTTTCTGGTTTTCCGATCCCACTTTCAGCTGGGAGCAAAGGAAAATATTTCCTTTGTTTCTGAATGATTCTATGTGCTTCTGCTTCGGGTCCCCAAACCTCCTTCTGGGACCGCAACCCTAGGGCTCCCGTGACTACCACCCCCCTACCTCCTTCTCCACTTTCTGTCGGAGGCAGCCCTTGCAGATTTTCTACCTTGCAGGGTTGCCCCAGGCAAGCTGCCGACTGATGCATTTACCAATAATTACGATCTTCTGAAAGGCATGCTTCATGGGTATTAAAAAAAGTGAGTCTATGCCTAGTAATAGAAGAGTCTAATTTACATATATCCTTTTAGGTCAGAGACTGGATGTCATGCTTCTTTGTTCCCTATGTGTGTAAGTTATTAATATTAGTAAAATTATTAATATTATTAATATTAATATTAGTAAGTATGTAGCCAAGATCATGAAATATTTATCTGCTGGATAAAAGGGCAGGGGGTCAGGGAAATAAAGGGTTTGAGAGGGAGGGCAGAAACGTGAGAAAATCTGGAAAAAAGACTGCTGAGGTGGGGGGGGGGGGGCACGGGTGGATGCTCCTCAGCAGGCCATAGAGTTTCAGCACAACAAAAAGAAATAAAATAAGAAAAAATAAACTCTGTGCCCCAGTTATCCAGATTTGTAATGGTCAGTTTGTGGGCCATGAAATGTCTCATTGCTTGCCGCCCTCCTTTGCTGGGGAGCTCATGGCTTCCCTTACAGGGAGCTAAGCACACACTTACGGCTTTTTCAGCCCCTCATGGAAACTCCACCCCAGCCAGAAGTAATTTCCACACTTTATTATGTCCTGTTGGGGGGATTCTATATACTCTTCACCACCAAAAAAAATGTCAAGTATCACTGAAACCTCAGCTCCAATGACCCGAATCAAGTTTGGAAGGAACTGTGATTTTCCAGAAAACTCTTCAAAGGATGCCGCTTTATAAAGAGCCTCCTGCTCACTGAGCAGTGATAATGCGCATCAGACTGATGAAAATGATGCTGCTTTTAACCTCAGACTACACCGGATACTCCTCTGAGAAAAGCGGACTTTTGTCCCGCTCTGTGTCTTGCCACAGAGACGCAGGAAAGGACACCTCCTCCGCTCCCCTCCACCGCAAAGATGACATTACTTGAGTCTTGAATCAGTGGAGTGACCTACATAAGCTCTCCTGAAAATAATATTTCAAAGTATTTTAGTGAAACCCTATGTATAAACATGCCCGTGCGCATGCCCTGCCCTGAGTCTTAACAGGTTTATAGAAAGTTTGGTGAGTAGATAAAAAGAGAGAAAAGAATGACCTTTTTTATATTGCTGATTCCATACACAGCTGACCCTCAGCAAGAGGGGTTTGAACTGTGTGGGTCCACCTACATACAGATTTTTATAGATATAGATATCTATGTATCTAGATATTATATATATAGAAATACAGTACAACACTGTAAATGTATTTTCCTTTTTTTTTAAGATTTTATTTTTTAAGTAATCTCGACTCCCATCGCGGGGCTCGAACATACAATCCTAAGATCAAGCATCGCTCTCTTGGGCACCTGGGTGGCTCAGTCGTTAGGCATCCATCTTCTGCTCAGCTCATGATCCCGGGGTCCTGGGATCGAGCCCCCAGTCGGTCTCCCTGCTCATTGGTAAGCCTGCTTCTCCCTCTCCCACTCCCCCTGCTTGTATTCCCTCTCTTGCTCTGTCTCTCTCTGTCAAATAAATAAAATCTTAGAAAGAGAAAGGAAGGAAGGAAGGAAGGAAGGAAGGAAGGAAGGAAGGAAGGAAGGAAGGAAGGAAGGAATAGAGTCGCTTGCTCTACCGACTGAGCCAGCCAGGTGCCCCCTTTCGATTTTCTTGGTAAGTGTCTTTACTCTAGATTACTTTTTCTAAGAATACAGTATATGATATATACAAAATATGTGTTAAGCGACTGTTTATGTTACTGGTAAGGCTTCCTGTCAACAGTAGGCTATTAGTAGTTAAGTTTTCGGAGAGTCAAAAGTTAGGTGTGGATTTTGACTGCGCAGGGGGGTGAGTGCCGCTAACCCCCACCTGTTCAAGGCAAGGGTCAACTCTATATTGTTGGTGAGAGGTTCGCTTTTTAAAAACAATAGAAGGGGCTACCTGGGTGTCTCAGTGGGTTAAGCCTCTGCCTTCAGCTTGGGTCGGGATCCCGGAGTCCTGGGATGGAGTCCCGCATCGGGCTTTCTGCTTGGCAGGGAGCCTGCTTCCTCCACTCTCTCTGCCTGCCTCTGCCTACTTGTGATCTCTCTCTGTCAAATAAATAAATAAAATCTTTAAAAAAAATAAAACAATAGAAGAAAAGGTAATGCTTACTGTTCAACTAAAGAAGGGTGTTGGGGCAGATTAATAGGAGGGTCAACACAGTGTATCTCTCAAAGTTGAATTAAGTATAGAGCCCTTCTAATGGTTACAAAGAAAGTTCTCTTGGACCGTAAGACTATGATTTTGGATTTTCAAGTGTCCTTGTCCTTAGCTGTCGAGACGATGACTTTATAAACTAAAGTCTTGTTTTATGAAACTATCCTTAAATCGGGGATTATCACCAGGAAAGGATTTGGTTTTACAACCAGCACCAACGAAATGAAGATTACTATCACAACAACAAAAAAATTCCTCTTGGTCGGACTCGGGTTTTTTATTTTCTGCATTTTAAGGTGTTTTGACATCTGGAGGCTTTGCTAATCCTGGAGAGATGGACCCTCCCAGGGATCTCCAATTCCAGGAAATAGTAAACAGCTTGCCGGCTAACACACCTTTCATATGCAAATCAACACACTCCTAAGCCTGTGCACCACCCACCTCCATTATCAAATTTACTCACCAAACCCAATATCCCCCACCCCCACCCCTAAATCACTCCAGGGCTACATACCATCCCCCTGGGGACCACCCCACAGCCCAAAACCCACTAAAATTATTCAAAGTAGCTAATCCTAACACTTCCCTGGCCTGGTCCATTCCTTCCCTTGAAAGCCACAATAAAGGCTTTTAGGCCCATCATCTCTCCTTCCTTTGGCCTCCTGATCCACCCCGGCACTTCCTGTGTGACTCACCATGGTTTGACACGTCCCCTCCAGTTGGCAACTGGGAGTAGTCAACTCTTCTTTCAAAGACAGATACCTTCCTGCCCATCACCTCACCATAGCCAATGGAAACCAATCCTGGGTACCTTTCAAGACATCCTTGGATTCTGAGACAGGAACCCTAGTTTGAGAGACATGGCTCTAGTGGGCTCCCTAGGCCAGTAGTGTCACCTGGCAGCTTGTTAGAAATGCAAATTCTTAGGGTGCCTGCTAAGCCTCTGCCTTGGGCTCAGGTCATGATCTCAGGGTCCTGGGATCAGAGCCACGCATAGGGCTCTCTGCTCAGCAGGGAGCCTGCTTCCCTTGTGACCTCTGTCTGTCCAATAAATAAAATCTTGAAAAAAAAAAAGAAATACAAATTCTTGGACTCTGTCCAGACTTCATGCGTCAGACCCTCTGGAAGGGGGGGAACCCAGCCCTAAGCCCTCCAGGTGGTTCCTACACTCGCTCCAGTTAGAGAAACCCTACCCTCTAGCCCTCAATGGCATCCTTCTGTGAGCTTTTGGTTGTGAGGTTCTCCTGTTCCGTTCTCTTTCTGCACCTTTTTGGGGTGCCAAGGGCTTTCTTCATGAAGCTGCCTGTGTACCGCGGGCATCATTTCCTGGCCTTTAAAGCCACCCTTCCCAGCTATCAGTTTCACTCTGGGAAAGCAAAACTTGTCATTTCTCTCTCTCTCTCTCTCACAGAATGGCCCAAGTGCCCGCTTGGCCCCTGAGAGTGACGCGTCCTTATGTTTTGCGTCACAGGCCCTCCCTTGGCTGTACCCAAGTCCCCTCCCCAGGTCCCCAGGAGCCACGGGTCTTATTGGGGTGAAAGGGCGCTGTGCACAGGAGAGGCCAAGTCTCAAAACTGGAGGTTAGAGCCTCCATTTCCAAGACCTTTGCGCCTTCATCTGCTCGCTTCTGTCACACAAAGAAGAGGAATTAGCATTGTTCTCAAACTGAAGCCTTCCTAAAGCTTGGAAGCTGTAAGACATCTTCATGATATCATTTCAGGTTACTTGTAAAAAAACATTTAAAAAGTAAAACGTATATATATTTGAAGGTAATTTTGAAGAGACGGTTTCCTTCATCATTTTCAACCCAGTGAAAGTTTTCTCTCTCCCTTCCCCAAGGGCTGAGAAATGGCCCAACCCAACCTGCTACACTTTCACAGGGAGCCTTATTCAAATGAACGCAATCCTACGTGTTTCTCACAAAGAGAGATGTTTTCTTTCCCTTGTTTGCATAGATGAATGTTTAAACTTTGCAGCCACGTGTAGTGACATCACAGGCTCCCCTTTATTTGCCGAGTAAACAAATCGGCATGTGAAGGCCTCATGCACAAAAGACATAAATATTTCCTAATCATTAGCACTGTCTCGTGTTATTTATCCGGCTCCCAGCACAAAAACTATCATTTTTTAAAAGCCTTCAGAAATGGCTCCAAAGGGGCTTGGATTTCAGCAGAAGTGTGCGCTTCCACTGTAGCACCTCATAAAAGTCACCTAACCTCTCAGGCTCTCATTTCCCCCCTCTTCTCATGTTATTTGATTTTTGTCAAGATTTTATTTTTTAGTAATCTCCACACCCAGCGTGGGGCTTGAACTTACAACGCCAGACCAAGCACGTCACTCGACTGGGATGGAGCCTGGCCAGGCACCCCGCCCTCTTCTCGTTTTTTTGTTGTGGTTTTTTTTTTCTTTATAATGTCAACAGGTCAATGAACCCCTGTGGCTCAAAGCTTCTGTGGTCTAGAAAGAGTTGGCTCCCTTCTTGCCCCATTGGGAGACTCGGTCAGTCGTGAGAACACAGGTTTGGCGATGACAAGGGTGCTCTCCCTGGAGGTGTGCAACTGTTCCTGAAGCACAAGTAGTCTGGGGTTGCCTCCTGCCCCGGGGAAGGACCTGACCATGCATCACCTTCCAAGCTCCTTCTTATTTAGGAAGATTCTTTGCCTTGCAACAGGCTAGCCCGCTGTCTTTCCTTCAGCGGGAAGAGCAGGAGCGAGGCTTGAATTCCACAATGCCCTGAGATTACATTCTCCTCTTCAAACACTGGTTCTCCACCTTGGCTTCACATTGGCCTCCTGGGGGGGATCTTGAAAAAAAATCACACTATCTAGGTCCCACCCCCTCTATGCCCCCCTCCACCCCCGGGGATTCTGATATCGGCCTAGGGTTCAGCCAAGGCATTGGGGTTTTCAAAAGCCCCCCAGCTGGTTCCAAAGGTAGCCAGATTCCAGAACCAGCGTGGAGGGGATGCAGCCCCAGCGATTGAAAAGGCTGGCCTCAGATACCTCGCGGAAGATGGATATTAAAACAAAGGAGAAAGGAAGAAAGGAATCGCCTGGGGAGAAGACCAAAGGGGAAGCGAATGGCTGAAGGAGGAAGGATTAGGCAGGTACTAAAAGCAATCTCCACAGTCCTCATAAAGCAGGTGCGGAACAGGCTTCTGGCTTCACGAAGAGCCCAGGGGACAGGAGAGCTAATCCTGTGCAGAGATGTGTCTGTTTTCCATCTGGCTCTCCCCTATCCCTCCCTAAACACTGCCTGGTGTGGGGACCGCTGAGGGACAGACTGTTTTTTTCTGCGTGCTGAGGACAGGAGCGGGGTCCCCCTGCAGACCCCTTCATTTGGTAGCCAGCGGACCCGGGCGCCACAAACAGATGATTGCGTTTCCCAGGCCGGCGCTTTAACTGCCTTTCCTGGCAAACAGGCTCCCAGGCAGTTTAACAGAATCGATCCGGTGGAGGCATTTCTTTGGTTGAGGTATTACACTAAAAGCCATTGCCAGAAAATAAAAGTGATCATATTAGAAGCTGGCAGGCCCAGGAACTGACAGATACCTCATTTGAGAGAGCACCTTGGAGTTTACCAAACCCTCCGACATCCTCTATCATTTAGGTTTGCTTCAGAGCATCCCTGTGAGGCAGGTAAATCACAAACCATCTCTCTTCGCACCCAAGAACACAAGAAAGCTCAGAGTGGCTTAGCCACTGGTCCAAGGCGGCACAGCCCGGCGCTGGTTCTGGACCTATTTGTTCTTGCATTATTCTCCCTGGACAGACCCCTCTGGTGCCTGTTCTGGCTGGCTGACTTCGGTTCCTCAGTGCCTGCTTCATGTTTCCCCCGGCCCCGCCTCCACTGTGTGTGTGTGTTTGTGTGTGTGTGTGTGTGTTTTCCCGTCTTTGCTCCTCTCCGAGTTGCCAAGTGCCTTGTTTTGCTCCTGAGCAATTCTTTTACCTGAGTAACCAGCTCCCTGCATTAAAGTGCTCTGTGTGGAACACTCAAGAGGGTTCTGTTTACCGGCTAGACTCTGTATCAGGCAGGTCCTGGCAGGAAACAGATGGTGCACTCAACAGGGGAAGCGAGAAGCATCGAGAAGAGGCTGTTTACACCGATATGGGCAGGATAGAGGGAGCCGACAGGGCATGGCGGGGAGCTGCTAGGGACTCACCTTCCCTGGGCTAGCAAGGGCAAGGGGAGGAGGGTGCATTGCTGTCGGTGTGGGAAGGCAGTGGCTGCCAAAATCACATCCTAATGGGAGGGAGGGAGGGAAGGAGGGAAAAAAAAAGAAAAATAAATACACCTTTCCTCATACCCTCCTGTCTCCTGCTGCTGTCTCCCACTAACCAAACCCGACTGAAAGCCAGGGGCCAAGGGTGATGAGGTCCACAGAAGTCAGCCCGCAGGGTCACAAGTAGGGCAAAGGCAAGAGGGAAGGGAATGGATGCGAGTGGGCATTTGTGCGTGTGTTGGGAAAGGAGGAAGCAAATGGAGAGCAATCAGTTTGACTCTGACTCACACAGCCCGTAAAATGTTGAGTCAGGACTAATGCACTGATGTTCTCATTTCAGGTCTTGAGTTTGTTCTAGGGTTGATTAAACCCAGGAGAAAGATGACACAGAAATCTTACCTTTGTTTCTGATTATTTTTATTGCATAGAAAGTGTTCAATATTGGGATGATAACAGCTTTTACCTGTTACTTTGGGATGCTCAAGCCCGCTCTGGGCATGGTGCCTTTAGAAAGAATATTTATTTGATCAGCTTCCCAAGAATAATGTCATTTTGGGGTTTTAGCTAATTCTGACTTTTAGCTAATTCTTGGTTTTAGCTAATTCTGACTTTTCTCATTTTAGGGTGTGTGTGTGTGTGTGTGTGTGTGTGTTGCTTTCGTTGTTTTTCAACGAGCACATAGTTTTATAATTTGAAAAATTGTTTTCTTCTACCTTCAGGATTTATACAAAGATGATTTTCAGGATAACTGTACCTTCAACCCCCAGACCCATTTCTCTGTTATTTATAGTATACCCGAGTGTCTATGAATAAAGAACTTCCTTGTTTGACAGACAAGGAACCCTGGGCTGGGGGAGAGAGCTGGGACTGGACCCAGCTCTCCTGTGTCCCTCCAGCACCGAGGTGCTGATCCCAGGGAGACTGGTTTTGCCTGTGCAAAAGCAATATTCATTGCCTTCTTCCCTGAAAGCTTTTATTAGACTAATAGCCCTTTCAGTGGAAGAAGCCAAGAGAGGACAATGGAGGGGTGGGAAGAGGAGCGGAGTCTGGCTAGGAGGGAGGCACAGGTGGCGGTGGGGAGGGAGAACACAGGGATAGAGGCGACATGGCTGGGAGAAGGACAGGCTGGAAGGAGATGAGGGCTCAGGGACTAACATCCATAAAAATAAACACAGACGACAGCAATCTTCCATTGCTGTTCCCTAGGAAGAGGCATCCTAATACAGTTTTACTAAAACTAACATCTGTGGAACCATGATGGGGTGGTTTTGCCATGCTCGGAGGGACTCACTGGTTTCTGCACACTCTGAGGTTGCCCTCAACCCACTCGACAGCATAGG
The DNA here is from genome assembly GCA_004024625.1 of Mellivora capensis. Classification (NCBI taxonomy): domain Eukaryota; kingdom Metazoa; phylum Chordata; class Mammalia; order Carnivora; family Mustelidae; genus Mellivora; species Mellivora capensis. Next base: position 19,261 of record PISX010009133.1, read on the forward strand.
TCTTTTATAGACGTGTGCTTCGTCTTGGGAGGAATGCACAGCTGAAATGGCTTGCTTAATGTTCTAGACTAGAGTGGGTCTGGTAATGTCAGAGGAAATTCCAGAGAATATGCCTTATAATTCCATTTGGTACCCATTGGGGTACTTAGCGCTTGTGTGTGTGTGTGTGTGTGTCTGAGAACTCAGTTCACCTCTGAGTGGTACATAGCCGTGTAGCCGGGGCAGGCTGTCTCCGTAAGTGGCAGAAAGCTCTGGAGCCACTGGAACAAATGAAGTGTGGAGAAATGTAGGACGGACATCGGGAGAGAAAGATAAAGAAGCCCCATTGCCTGGTAGAGCTCTGCTCACAGCCCACTGCACTGGTCACTCAGTATTTAAAACTATGAAACACCACAAAATATTCCAGCAGCCATGAGCTGAGGCACAGAAAAATTGCCAAGCAGGCAAACATATTTGATACACAATTCTTTCCTTTCCCTCTTGTCTTCCTCTCCCAACTATGAGTGTCCCCACCCCCGCCCCTTGCTGCCGTATCTCCCTAAAGCCTCCAGAAGCCTCGGAACAGCATTATACTTGGACCCCCAAGCTTCACATGACTCTCTCCTTGGCCCATCAAGAACACTCCCATTCCTTGTGGCACCTAGCTGGCTCAGTCCATAAGGTGTGCAACTCTTGAGCCTGATGTTGGGTACAGAGATTACTTAAAAAAAAAAAGACATTATCATTCTTTGAGGGCCCTGCATCGACAGAAATGGCCTTTAAAATTCCACCCTGAGATTTTTTTTGTTTCTAAACTTCTTGTTAATTAGAACACCAAGGTGATTCCTAATTTATACTAAGGTGTGAATGGCTTATGAAAGTTAGGTGTGTAGGCTCTCCTAAGGATACTTGTACATTTAAAAGTGGGCACTAAACTGAAGCCAAGAGATGGTTTTGGGGTTATCGGAAAAGAACTGGCCTTGGAATTAGAAAGTCTACCCTTAATTTCGCTGCTCTCATTGGTGACATTAAGCAAGTGACTTATACTCTCTCCCTCGCTAATTCTCGATCTCCTCATCCGAAATAAAATGTAGCTAATTATCTCCAGCATAAGATTGTTGTGAGGATTAAGTAAAATGGTGTGTGTAAAAGCAATATATACAAATATAAAGTATGGTATAACTCAAACATTTGATCAATCATGGTACAATTCTAGACAGAAACCAGTCTTAGAAACCAGTCTAAGATGACATTCTGGGGGGTGGATGGGGGTGTTCATTGGATTTTTCCAAGTGTGAGCACTGAAATCCCAAGTACAATAGTAGAGGGAGATCAACTCAGTCCAGGTAAGTGTCACAACTCCTGGAGGGTTTATTTAGCTCTGAACTTTACGAATTCAACAGAAGAGTTAGTTGAGAAAGAAGTATCTGAGTTTATACAGAAACTCATTATAGCCAGGCCAGTAGATATGGTGTCTGCATACAAGGATCAGGAAGCTGTTGGCAAAACCAAAGCAATTCAGGTTACAAATTGTCCAGTGGATACTTGATTCATCTTCAGGTTGCTTAATTACAGCTACTTCAATTGTAACAATCAAGAGCAAGACAGATATTGAAGGAAAGTTGAGTGATACCTCCATTCTCACCTGCTTCATCCAACAGAAAAGTTCTTGTTGTTCACTGGCCCAGTGTATGTATGTGTGTGTGTGTGTGTGTGTATACACACACACACACACACACACATATACTGGGATTTTTCCCAGGGAAACCTCTCACCATTCCCTTCCAGTTATCTTTCCAGTTACCCTTCCAGCTCAGAACCAGTGGCTGACATCAGGCACCTACGTTATTGGCTGGACTTCAGCTTTCCCTGCCCCTTGGAGCTCATCACTTACAGAGACCAAAACCAAGATCACCAAAGCCAGCCTTACAAAAGAGTGTTTTTCAATTTGTGAGAATTTTTATGTGGATGGTCTGACAAATCACCAATTTAGAGGCTGCCCTCAGTTGAAATAAAAGTTGAGTTATACGAAATGGGTCTATCTTAAAAAATCAAAATTGGTACTGTCCAATAAAACTTTCCGTGGTGATTGAAATGTTCTAGATCTGTGATGGCCAGTGTGGTAGTTGCTAGTCACATGTGGCCATCCAGTGCTGGAAATGTGGCCAGGGCAAATAAGGAACCAGATTTTTGTTTTATTTTATTTTGTTAATTTAAGTTTATATAGCCACATGTGGCCAGTGGCTACCATGCTAGTCCTTGTAGATTCTAGATCATATGGTAGCCTCACTTATTTACCTCCATTATGGCTTTCTTTTCTGGTTACATCTTTGTGTTATCTTCTCCGTAGGCTTCCTCACATTTCCCTAACAAGGTAAAATGTTTAGGACTTATGATGTGAGACTTGAAACTACCATAAAAAATGTAACCATTCTGTGTACAACTATATCATCAGTGAAGAGTTTTGTCCTGGGGATTCAACAAGGTTGCATTCAAGGAGATTCATTATTGAACTAACACTAGGTAGCCCTTATTCTGTGCCAGGCACTAAATGCAAACCCATTTAATATTCCTAAGAATCCTATTAGGTAGATAATCTTATCTGTCCCGTTTAACAGATGAAGAAATTGGGGTGTAAAGAGGTCAGTAACGTTTTATTTTTTTTTAAGATTTGTTTATTTTAGAGAGAGAGCATGCACACGCATGCACATGAGTTGGGGGAGGGGTCGAGGGAGAGGATCTTCGAGCCGACTCCCAGACAAGAGTGGAGCCCCTTCCTGCGGGTTCGATCCCACGACCCATCAGAACACGTGAAGAGGTCAATAGCATGCTGTACATGTCATAGTTAGGCAGCGGCAAAGTGAAGATTCAAACCCAGGGAGTCTGGCTTCAAAGTCCATATGCTACTGGCTTCCAAGCTTCCAGTTTTTCTAGATCCATCTGGTTTTCCTCAAAAATCATCACTCTCTGGGGGTGCCAGGCAGAGCTCAGTTGGTGGAACGTGCTACTCTCGGTCTCGGGGTTGTGAGTTCAGGCCCCACGTTGGGAATAGAGGGTACTGAAAAAAAATCATCACCCTCTGAACTCCTACAGCACTTGCTGTCTGTAAAGGTCACCCAGCAGGGAACGTAGGCACTAGGCTATACCCTGATTGGTGCCAGGAGACAGAAACCAGGTGAGGGAGCAGCACGCCTCTTCGAGACGAAAGTACCACGGGGTACAGAATCTCCAGCAGTGGATGAGTAGAGAGAGGAGGGAAATCTGAAATTGCTTATCCCCTCCCCCACCCACCCAGCCATATATCATCCTGCCAGGAAGGAGAAAATACCTTAAGGGACACCTGGCTTATTTTCCCTTGGAAGTACCCTTTAGCATTCTGCACTGAATCTCAAGACCACAGGATAACGTTTCCTGTAAATTCTGCTCTGCTGGTCCCCATTTCTTTTCTGTTTTTACACTGTGTGCTAGGAATCTGTTCCAATAACCCATACCTATTAAACTCAAGCCCTGAAGATCCTGACTTAAGCTGCTTTCAAATTAAACCAGGACAATAATCACAGCTAAGCCTCTGGAATCTGGGGGCCTGTCAGGAGTCACTTTCTCCAAGCATAAAAGGGATGATGGGGAAACTTTACCCTGACCCTAACAGTTACTGTATGGAATGATCCCCAGACTTTCTTTTCTTTTCTTTCTTTTTTTTTTTTTTAGTATTAAGTATAAAGTTAATTGTAGATTTTTCTTTTTTCTTTTTTTTTTAAGATTTTATTTATTTATTTGACAGACAGAGATCACAAGCAGGCAGACAGACAGGCGGGGTGGGGGGGGCGGGGGCGGGGGAAGCAGTCTCCCTGCAGGGAGCCTGATGCGGGTCTCCATCCCAGGACCCTGGGATCATGACCTGATCTGAAAGCAGAGGCTTTAACCCACTGAGCCACTCAGGCGCCCCAATCCCCAGACTTTTATGGAAATAGCAGATCGGCTATCCCAATGCTTATTTTCACGGAATCCTTCAACTTCACTGAGGAGATGTAGAAAAGTCAAAGAATGCAGTGGTCCCTTGGTTCTGAAATGAAAACCAGTTTCAACCAATGATCCTTGGTCATTCAGTAACGTGCACGAGAAAATGGACCATTTCCTTCCCCTTGCTGTCAGTCATACCGCATTACAAAGACCATGCTGATTTGCTAGGAGATGTTCAACCTTTCTTTTATGTTTCCAGAGAAAATGGACGGGAAAGAATGTAAAGAAATACAGCTGACAGGTAAACAACTGTCAGGAGGAGAAAATTGGCCATCTCTAATGTCAGCCTGGAAACACGTATTTAGCATTCCAAGATATTCCTACAGCGGTGGCTTTCAAAGAGCTTGTAGTTGAAATAATGCAGACAGACATGTCCTACTGCAGCTAACATTTAGAGGATGGAAAAGCCATGAAAATCAAAAGCAAAAGTCTGAGCAGTGGTTATCCGGTTGAACTACACCTTGAGTTTGACCAATTGGAATTATTTGTCTTGCTTTTTCAGCATGATAATCTAGTGGGTATTTTTCCCCGGTAACTGAGGAACCGTAACTAAGGTGGGACAGAAGAGCAGTGAGTAGCAGCTCATTATTGGCTAACGCTTCCAGGATGAGTCTGCGGGAAATAGTAACCATAGCATGGCCCAGAAAAAGGCAAATATGACTTTAACAGATTGGAAACATTAGTGATGGATGAAGGGACAAACAGTACCCAATTATGCCCGGTCCTATTCATTTCTGCTTTCACTGATTGTGACAAATATATATGGCAGGAGTTGGTAGAAAGCAGTTCATTTGTTTAGATCATTAAATATGCAATATTTAATGAGGAATGTTTTATTGTTACAAGGTCCCCGTAGAAATTAAAATTCACTCAGTTCGTTAACCGTTTGGAATCGTATTTTGTTTTGGCAATAATGGAATGACTCCATCGCAGGCAAAATGAGCTATTTCATCATTGCCTTTGGTTTTGAATGTAAGCTCTTAAAAAGAGTACTAAGTGCACAAAGAAAGCTCTAGTAATCATGAACCGTGATTTAGTGAAATACTGGGTGGTTGTGTCTTTCTATTGCAAATTGTCAAATGGTGCATTATCAATATATCAGTTGCAATTATACTAAAAGAGACACCTTGACTTAAAATGAAGTGTTATTTCCTCTCCTTCAGAGATTTATTTGAGTGTGAAGAGAACACACCGTTACAGACCCTGCGTTTGTATTCAGGCCTACACAATATTTTCTGCTGTTCTTTCCTCCATTACCTATGAATCATTGTATGCTTCCTATTATATAATACTTGCTGATAATCATCGATTTGCAAATAATGTCATCTCGTGAAATCATTCATTTTTAAATTATAAGGAGCACTAATGTAATACCAGCAAATTAAAACCCAGTATTTTAGATTTCAATGCCATATGGGTCTATCTGCCTACTGGATAGCGCCACTGGGGTTCTGGGTACCTTGAACTCAAGAGTGTCCAAAATCTGAACTCTTTTTTTTTAAAAGATTTTATTTATTTGTCAGAGAGAGAGAGAGAGAGGCAGCTAGAGGCAGAGGGAGAAGCAGGCTCCCTGCTGAGCAGAGAGCCCAATGCGGGACTCGATCCCAGGACGCTGGGATCATGACCTGAGCTGAAGGCAGCCGCTTAACCAACTGAGCCACCCAGGCATCCCCAAAATCTGAACTCTTCGTGCGCACCCAGAACTTGTTTCTCCTCCTCTGTTCTCTGTCTCACTTGACGCCACCTCCCATCACCCAGTTGCCAGAGCCAAGAACTGGGCGCAAGCTTGGATTCCTCTCTGTCCCCTCACTGCTTCGTCCAATTCATCACCAAGTCTGACTGGGTCTGTCTCCTTACTATCACTCAGCTGTGTCCTTTTCCCTCCATATCCACTGCCACTTCCTTATTTCAAGCTAGTGACCATCTCACGCCCCCACTCTTGCAAAAGCTTCTTACCTGGTCTCTGTGCCTCTGAGCTTGTTTCAACATGGCCCTCGAGTACGTACGTCCCAATGTCTCATCATGGTCCACTAATTCATGACCTCACCCCCTTCTCCTCTTCAGTCATTTTTGTCACTCCCCATCTCTCTGTCTGATGCCCTGGGCTGATCCTCCCCACTTCTTATTCTCCTTTACCCCCAAAGTCCTCTTTCAAGGTCCTCCTTGGAAGCCTCCCCTCTCTCCCTCAACACTGCAGGCTGGCTACCCCTCCTTTGCCCCCAGATGGCATGTGCTACGAGGTGCCACAATTGATAATTTACTTGCCTGATGTGCAGTGCCTTGAGGAGAAAGAATGGGTCTTTCTCGAGTTTGTCTTTCCAGAGTTAACCCCTCTTGTCATTATAAGTATGCAATAAATATTTTCTTAACAAATGAGTGAAATCCAGTACACCCCGTACGTAATGCTCCCTGTTTGGGGGAGTGAGAACTTGCTCGAAAGTGAAGGCAAGGTTAATAGGGCCAATGATGCTGGGTGCACGCTGGGACACCATTCCCCAGAAGTCTTTGGGTTTCTGCACATCTTCGAGGCAGAGGTACTGATGGCCTTTGTTCCAGACTAATTGTTTTCAAATGTTTGTATAGCAAACAGCCTTAGAGTTAGATAGAGATAGTGTGGAGCAAAGGGCAGGTTTGTTTACTGTCCTGTAATAACATCCAGAGTGTCTCCCTCTTGAGTAATGACGGTTATAAAAGATTCAAGTTCCCTAAGCTCAGGGTCCCTTTCCTGTAATGTAACCCACACATGTGGAGGGTCGCTTGGTCCTCTTGGTGCTTCCCTGTGAGAACCAAGACTTGGGAAACCAGAGCAAATTCTGGTGGTATTCTGGCTAAAACTATTGTTTATGAGGAAGGAACTGGCATTTGTCTCTGACCTAGGAACCTTATGTCCTTGGTCAACATCCATGAAACTGTGCTAAGCTAACTCAGTAGGTTACAAGTAGAGTAAAACCTCAAACCTTTCTCAGTGCTAACTTGGGAGAACACAATCTGTGGACATATTTATAGCCAGGGATATCAAATTTCCTGGCAAAGGTAGGATCCACATTTCGCGTCATGGGACTGGTGGTATTAGACTGGGGGTATGCTTTTGTCTGATAATCTGAGAAAAATAGGTTGCCCCGTTTACTTCACAGATCACCTTCCTCAGAGGTCAAGCAGGAGACATAACTGGGTGATGTGGGCTGAGCTGGAGCCATCTACATGGCTTCTGCCAACAGCTGCGCCAACAGAATGAGGAACGCTTTCTAGTGTTCTCTTCTGCCAAGCAATGAAGACTTAGATATGGATTTTTATCAGAAATATTCTCGGGACGCCTGGGTGGCTCAGTTGGTTGGACGACTGCCTTCGGCTCAGGTCATGATCCCGGAGACCTGGGTTCGAGTCCCGCATCAGGCTCCCAGCTCCAAGGGGAGTCTGCTTCTCCCTCTGACCTTCTCCTCGCTCATGCTCTCTCACTGCCTCTCTCTCAAATAAATAAATAAAATCTTTAAAAAAAAAAGAAATATTCTCATTAAGGGGAGCCTGGGTGGCTCACATGGTTAAGCATCTGCCTTCAACTCAGGTCCTGGGATTGAGTCCGGAGTAGGACTCCCTGCTCAGCGGAGAGTCTGCTTCTCCCTTTCCCTCTGCTTTTCCCCCACTTCTTGTGCTCTCTCTGTCTCTCTCTTTCAAATAAATAAATAAATAAATAAATAAATAAATAAATCTTTAAAAAATATTCTCATTAATAAATGTTGAGAACCAATTTACCTTTTTAAGAACACATTTTACATTAAGTTAAACAAAAGCCCACTGCTGTGTGCCCCCTCTGCCTTAGAAAAAATGGAGGAGCACCTGGTTGGCCCAGTTGGTAGAACATGTGACTCTTTATATATATATATATATATACACACACACACACACATTTATTTATTTATTTGTTAATTATTTTTATTAACATGTAATGTATTATTTGTCCCGGGGGTACAGGTCTGTGAATCGTCAGGCTTACACACTTCACAGCACTCACCATAGCACATACGCTCCCCAATGTCCATAACCCCACACCCCCTTCCCCCCAGCAACAACACATGACTCTTGATCTTGAGGTTGTAAGTTCGAGCCCCAAGTTGGGTATAGAGGATACTTTAAAAACTTGAAATCTTCAAGAAAGGAAAAAATGGAAAATAGCCAAGTTCCTGTGAGCTGTTTGCCCACAATGCCAAAAAGAAATCGAAATTTACATACAGCTGCCAATTAAATCAAGGTGGATCGGGACCCCCACTCCAAATCCGTATCTCCAAGCTCAGGGTATCTACCCTCTTCTTTCCTCTTCCACATATGGTCTCTTGTTGCCTACATCCTTTCTGCTCATCTTTCTCTACTCTAATTACAGGCTGTATGCGTGTTTGTATAAACCCAATTCCACCCAAGTCGATTCATGGCGTTTAAAAAAAAAAATCCTAAGACAGAATCATAAATGATAATAATATCTAACGTTTGTTGAGCACTTAACTGTGTATCAAGCTCAATAGCAAGCAATTTGCATACATTATCTCACTTAATTCTCATAACAGTCTTTTCAGAGTATTGTCCCTATTTCACACTGGAGGAAAAAAAATAGTTGTGTGGATGGTTGCCAGAGTCTGGGGGGGGGAGTGGAGAACTGTGTCATAGACAGAAACTTTCATTTTTGAAAGATGAAAGAGGGCGCCTGGGTGGCTCAGTGGGTTAAGCCTCTGCCTTCGGCTCAGGTCATGATCTCAGGGTCCTGGGATCGAGTCCCGCATCGGGCTCTCTGCTCAGCAGGGAGCCTGCTTCCCTCTCTCTCTCTCACTGCCTGCCTCTCTGTCTACTGTGATCTCTCTCTGTCAAATAAATAAATAAAATCTTTAAAAAAAATAAAAAATAAAAAAAATGAAAGATGAAAAGAGTTCTGGAGATTGGCTGCACCACAATGGGAATGCACTTAGCGCTACTGAACCGTACACTTAAAAACTGAGAAGAAGGTACATTTTATGTTCTATGTCTTTCAGCACAAGCTTTAAACAAACAAATGCGAGAAATAAAGACTGGAAAAAGGCACATCAAAATGGAGGCAGTGGTTATGTTCAAGGAGTCCCATTCGAACAGTAGTTCTATATTGAGAGTGCACTTTTCTCTACTTAGAAATTTTCAACAATCAACATTAAAAAAGTAGTTGGGAGTGGGGTGAAAAGATGAATACTGTATGAAATGCCCAGCAAAGGGAACACCGATGGGATCCATTTCTGGAGCCATCTTTCCTGTTCTCTAGCTTTTGCTGTGCCCTCCATACCACTCTGCTCATAACCAGCCAACTGGGTGGGTTCATTGGCTTCCTAATGCCCACCAGTCGTCAATATCCCAGAAGAAATAAAGTGATTATATCAAGCAATATATAAACCCAGTTAACAATCTACTTTCTTTTTTTTTAAGATTTTATCTATTTATTTGAGAGAGAGACAGATCACAAGTAGGCAGAGAGGCAGACAGAGAGAGGGGGAAGCAGGCTCCCTACTGAGCAGAGAGCCCGACGCAGGGCTCCATCCCAGGACCCCGAGATCATGACCAGAGGCGAAGGCAGAGGCTTAACCCACTGAGCCACCCAGGTGCCCCAACAACCTACCTTCTGTAGGTTCATCATGGCCAGGAGCAAAAGGCCACTGTTTGGGCTTCTCCGTCTCTTCTTTCCTCAGAGCCCTAAAACTCTGCCCCAACAAAGAGTCAAATCATACCCCTTGGTCAATTCACAAATATTTATTGAGCAATGACTACACTCAAAACAGGAAACTATCATGTTTCCTTAGACAAGCTCACATCTTTTGTGGGGGTGTTATCTGTGTTTCCTTGGGTTCCCAATCAAGCCCAGGGGGAAAAGCCCAACCCATGGATGTGAGAAGACCACAGATTAGGCACCTGGATGGCTCAGTTTTTAAGTGTCTTCCTTTGGCTCAGGTCATGATCCCAGTGTCCTGGGACCGAGTCCCGCATCGGGCTCCCTGCTAAGCAGGGAGCCTGCTTCTCCCAATCCTACCCCCCTGCTGGTGCCCCCCAATCTGTGAAATAAATAAATAAAATAAAATAAAAAGAAAAAAGAAGACCACAGATTGCCCCCCATGGGCTGTGTTGGAAATGTTGGACTGGAGAGAAAAAGAAATTCCTTTGTTTGGCAAGCATTGGCCAGTTCAAGCTAGAACTAGGGATTTCAGCTTCCAATGTGTATGTAGACATAAGGGTCATTATGTAATAAGAATACACAAAATACATATTTTGTTCAGACTTGGTAAAGAAAGACTTTATTAAAGAGGATTGTTGTAAGGTGGAGGAGACTATTCCAATAGGGACAATGCTCCTGATCATAATATCTGCAAGTGTCTCCCATAAAATATAGTTTAATACCCAGTTTATTAGCATCACATGCCACGCAGAGATCTAAAAATATTTTATTGTTGGGGCGCCTGGTCGGCTTAGTTAGAAGAGCATGTGACTCTTGATCTCAGGGTCGTGAGTTCAAGCCCCACGTTGGGTGTAGAAATTACTTTAAAAAACTTTTAAAAAATATTTTACTGTTAATCCTTGCCACATATCTAAGTATGTTTAACTGCACAATTGGAAGGTTTGAAGTATTTGAAGATACGGAAATGTGTTTAAGTCTCCCTTTTATTCAATAGTGGGTCAAGGGATGGAATTTTTTTTTAAAGGATTTTTTTTTTAGATCTTTTATTTATTTGACAGAGATCACAAGTAGGCAGAGAGGCAGGCAGAGAGAGAGAGAGAGAGGGAAGCAGGCTCCCTGCTGAGCAGAGAGCCTGATGTGGGGCTCGATCCCAGGACGCTGAGATCATGACCTGAGCAAAAGGCAGAGGCTGAACCCACTGAGCCACCCAGGCGCCCCCCTTTATACTTTAAATGTAAAATACCTCTAGGAGTTCCTTTAATGTGAAATTTTTACCAGTGTCACTTCCTCTGGCACATTATGCCTTTTATCACCACCACTTTCCTCATTTATACGTTTGATTGGTTCCTAGTCACTAAGTTCTTCTGACTGCGTATCTAGAATCTCTTGAGGACAGAGGCATGGTCAACATTCTCACAGTCTGTTATTTCTTCTACAATTCCATTTATGTTCGATTCAAATTTAACTTCCTGTATTACTACTTTTCGTTTCTGTGCAGCACTTTCATCTTCGTTGGCCAACTTCCTCTTTTGATTACCCATTTTTGGAAAATGTCACATGCATTCATCCCTGGATACCAAGTAGGCCAAACAAGCACATGTTCTGTTGTCCCTGTTGGAACTGAATAACAGATCAGCAGGGACCAATCAGAGACAGGCTTTGAAAGACGTAATGTGATTGGTCACTGATTGGTCTAAGCATCTGTTATGTCACAATTTGTGGACAAAAGAAGGAGCAGCAAAGTTTGTACTTTATCCGATCACATTGTTGGAGGACTGGTGTTATTAACTAATCTGAAATATTTGCATATCAAAACCATGCAAAGCTAGGACTGGGTATATAACAAAACCTTGGGATCCTGTAGTCTTTCTCTCCCAACTCTGAATAAATGAGTGTTTCTCCAGGATTAGTATCAGAGTTTAATTTGCACAGGTAACTTGGCAATTATGGGATGACTCAAGAAATCCCTAGAACTCTTACACAAGTGGCCCTCCACCCCTTGGAGGAGGGAAGATGGCTTGGGCTTATGACCAAGCCTCCTAGATACCTGGGACTGAACACTTCTAAGGAAGCCTGCTCTGGAAAGCATTGCAGTGGAAGTCTGAGGGCTCACAATAGGCAAGAATCTGATGGCACCTATGACCTGCAGAGACACATGTGAAAACAAGTAGGGCTCAGCCACTGTCTCATATTTGTATCTTCTCTTGGGGTGCCTGGGAGGTTCAGTCGATTAAGCGTCTGCCTTTGGCTCAGTTCATGGTCTCAGGGTCCTGGGATTGAGCCCTACGTTGGGCTCCAGGCTCAGCAGGAAGCCTGCTTCTCCTTGTCCCTATGCCCCGGACCGCACTTCCTGCCCGCTTGCTCTGGTGTGCGCTCACACTCTCTCTCTCTCTAATAAGTAAACAAAATCTTTAAAAAAAGATTTACATCTTTTCTCGAAAGAGCCTCAGAGCATTACATTCACTGACCAAGGGGGCTTCCTGAGCTGCTGCCCAGTAGGGATGTTGCTGAGAAAGGCACTCTGCGCTGCCAGTCAGCAGAAGGTTCTAGGACGACTCCCAAGTACAGAGCTACAGAGAGATGCTGAGAGAAAGGGTGGAAAAAGCATGCAGGACAGCCTGTTTTGGGTTTCTTTGGCTACTGTTTGCTAACTTCCATATTTTACAAACCTCACGTGGAAAAATTTACTCTTTCATTCTATGAATAATTACTGTCAACTCTGGCCTGCACTGTGCAAGGCCCTGACATAAGCTGGTGAAAGTGACCGACCGCGTGGGAAGGCGGCCATCAAAATGGCTAATGACGCAGCTGATCATTTAGTTATAATCAAGATATCGAAAAAAATGCCGCGAAAAAGACTCACATAGTGGCATGACATTGTGTGGGGGGAGGGGGCATTTGGGAGAGGCTATCTTGAGGGGGTGATATTTGAGCTGAACTTTGAATGAAATGCCAGTTGGGTTGCCCAAAGCCCTGGCATATCCCCCATATTTAGAAGCTTTATGACATTTACATAGAAAATGATTATTTCCCCTCTTCCTTTTCCAGAGAAAAGGTCTCTACATTTTATGGATTTTTATTATTTTTATGAAGCACAAGTTTTTAAGCACCCTTGGTCTGCTCTGGACCTCATTTAGGGTGTCACACAGCCCTTCTCTCTGTGCAAACACCTGCCCTCATCTACCTGCCTTCACCCCCTCTCTGATGCTCCGCCTGTCCTCCCCAATTTTCCACCTCTGACCTAGCCCTGCTCCATAGATTTGACCTATACTATTGACAACCTGGCCACAAACCGGGCTATTCTGAGCAGCTCCAATTCTCTATGCAAGTGTCCAGCCCTCCTACCTTGACGTTGCATCCACTGGCATATGGCTGTCCCTTGACTGACCACAGCCTCACTTACAAGACCCAGACAATTTTGTTAAATGCATATGATAAGAACTCCAAGATACTTCATCCTAGTCCCACTGAAAATGTTAGGTCTACAATGGCAGAGCCAATGTCTCCTTCAAATGAAGCAGTACTCCTCGCAGGCATCAAGAATTCATCTACAAAGGCCCCAGGGCCCCATCCCCCTTGGCAGGAGCTATAGACATAGCTCTGAGATGTGTACTCAACAATCTTTATGAGTTCTCCAGTGGGGCTGAATCCCAGCTGTCCATAGTGAGAACCTACTTGATACTACGCTCTTTATGGGTTCCCTTCCCTTCCTTATCGCACTTCCACACTCTTTTGCCATCCCCCAGATAGACTATTTGCACTCAAATCCTTGTCCCTGGATCAACTTCAAGGAGAACACGAACTCAGCTGCCTGTAAGGGAGGGCCATCTTCTTGACAATGCGCTGTCTTTGACATGCTGTATCTCAATTAATATTCAGACAACTTTAAGAGGTAATTCTTGTACTTTCCCTCATCTTACAGATAAGAAATTGGGGCCCTGAGAAGTAAGTAGATCTAGTAAGTCTAGATCATATAGCAAGTTCATGGTGAAGCAAGGATTCCAAATTAGACAGTCTGACTCTAAATCTACATCCTTAGCCACAACCTAAAGTTTTATGTTTTAGAAACACCCATCAGGGGGCTACATTAACTTAAACTGAGCTCACCAAGTACCACGAACGAAGGTCATGTGCAGGCATGAATGCTCTCAGAATGATTTGCTCTCATTCTGCTTACTTCTAAGGCCAGTCCTACTTTAGGGCAATCTGGGCTCAGGCAGAACTTCAAGATACAGATTACATCTTCAATTCCTTGTGTATAAAACATTATTAGAGGGGCACCTGGGTGACTCAGTTGGTTAATTAATAATTAATTAAAATTATAATTTAAATTATAAAATTATAAAATAATTACAATTTTAATTATAAAATCTATAATTACATGGCTTTCACTGGAAATAAAAACAGACTATGAAAACAGACGTTAATAAAAATCAAACACCTAAAACTTTGGCATCTAAAAAAATCTATAACATTTTAAAAGTTTGCAGTCAGACCTGCTGGGATTCGAATCCTGGCTCTGCCGTGCCTAGCTGTGGTACCTAGGTTAAAAATATAATATACGTAAGTGCTGAGGACAGTGTCTGCCCAACAGATGGTAAACACTATGTAAAGGTTGCCTTTTCTGTTTTCTTTATTCTTTTTCTTTTTTCTTTCCTTCCTTCCTTCCTTCCTTCCTTCCTTCCTTCCTTCCTTCCTTCCTTCCTTCTTTTAGGGCGTGGAGCCCAACACAGGGCCTGAACTCACAACCCTGAGATCAAGACCTGAGCTGAGTTCAAGAATCAGACATTTGGGCACCTGGGTGGCTCAGTTAGTTGGGTGACTGCCTTAGGCTCAGGTCATGACCCTGGACTCCCAGGATGGAGTCCTGCATAGGGCTCCCTGCTCAGCGGGGAGCCTGCTTTTCCTGTGGCCCTCACCCCACTCATATTCTCTCTCAAATACATAAATAAAATCTTTTTAAAAAATAAATAAAACATTATTAGTGCGTATTTATTATGTTAATGGAGAAGGGCTAGGTTTCATCCTAATCTTCACAGAAATCCAAATAGAGTCCCAATGCATGAATGTTGACTGCATTATGAAATGTATAAAAGTTGACACATACAAAAGCTAAACTATGAGTGTAAATCAGACTCCATATTTAAAGATGAGGTCAACGAAAGGTGGTGCCAAGAAAAAGGAAATTCCTCTCTCTGAAAGGCAGAAAATAAAGAACAAGCAGTGGGAGCTAAAAATCCGAAAGACAGCTGAAGAAGTTCTGAATTGTAACTCCCAGGGTTTTTAAGTGTTGAGATGAGTTTTCTTCATGTGAAACAAAAGGCAAATCAGTTAATGAGGCTGAGGTGAAGTGTTATGAATCTGCAGAGAAAGCAAGCTGACGGCTTGATTGGCATATTAAAGGAGAGGAGGAGAATGAATGGAAAATTTATCAGACGAAATTTCCAGATGCCTTTTTCACCTCAGAAATGAACAAGGATGTAGATGGGGAAAAATGCTTTCATCCTTAATAATAAGTGGCTAAGAAATGTGGATCTTGATTGGAAAGAGGGAGGATTTGTCCAACAGATATAAAAACTCATCAATGCATCTCAAGGTGAGAATGAGACAAAAATCATAGGCATAGAATACCTATGAAGTACAATTGTTAGTCTAATGCCCCCTGAGGTATCCAGCAAGGCCCAGGTACTTTGGGGACCAACCTGCCTGGTCTCCACAGAAACAAAGATAACTGAGCCCAAAGATCATATGGGTATTGGAGGATTTTGTCTTCCTTCCATCTCTTGCTTTCCATTTAAGATCCTGATCTTTTGACTAGCTTAGCTCCCAACCACATACATTCTTTCTTTGTTTCACCGCTGGTGGATTTGTCTCTAAAGTTCTTAGTTAGGCAGTGTATCTGGTGAACTATTCCACTTGGCCCCTTGACCATTTCTGGGGATTCTGCCAAGCACAGAGCCATTGGTTTGGGCCCAGTCTCCTTCATGGGCCAGACCAGGTCAATGTCCCTTATGATTATCCTTCATGGGCTTTGGACTGTGAGACATTTTCTTAACTTCCAGGGGGTCACACAGCTGTTCTTTGCTGTATCTTAAGGTGCTCTTGAACTCAGATTGTTCTAAAGTAATTGTATTAGGGCTCTCCAGAGAAACAGAATCAATGGAAGATCTATATCTATGTTTATATGTCTGTATATTTCTATTTCTATATATAAGGATATCTACAGGCCTATATCTCTCTATATAGATATCTACATCTCTATATCTTTCTCTACTGAAAGATATATATCTTTGTATGTCTATATCTTGCACATATCTTTCTATAGAGAATGATAAAATATATAAATATCTTAAGACAGAGATTTATTTTAAGGAATTGGCTCACATCATAAAAACTGAGAAGTCCTAAGACCTGCTCTTGGTAAGCTAGAGACCCAGGATCTGATGGTTCAAATTCCACCCTCAGACCAAGAGAAGACTGATTTCCCAGCTCAGGGGTCAGGCAGGTAGAGTCTCCCCTCAGTGGGCATTTTTGTTCAATTCGGGTCTTCAACTGATTGAATGAGGTCCATTCACGTTAGGGACGGCAATCTTCTGTACTCCCTCTGTGGATTCAAATGTTAACCTCAGAGGGCTCTGGATGGCTCAGTGGTTAAGCATTTGCCTTCGGCTCAGGTCATGATCCCAGGGTCCTAGGATCAAGTCCGGAGTTGGGCTCCCTGCTCCTCGGGAAGCCTGTTCCCCCCTCCCACTTCCCCTGCTTGTGTTCCCTCTTTTGTTGTGTCTCTGTCAAAAAAATAAAGAAAATCTTCAAAAAAAAATGTTAATCTCATCCAGAGACACACCCAGAATAATATTTGATCAAATGTCTGTGGGGCACCTGGCTGGCTCAGTCAGTTAAGGGTCTGCCTTCAACTCAGGCCATGATTCCAGGGTCCTAGGATCCAGACCCAAGTGGGGCTCCCTGCTGAGCAGGGAGCCTACTTCTCCCTCTCTCTCTGCCCCTCCTTCTGCTTGTGCTGTCTATCTCTCTCTATCTCTGTCAAATAAATAAATAAA
Organism: Mellivora capensis; assembly: GCA_004024625.1. NCBI lineage: Eukaryota > Metazoa > Chordata > Mammalia > Carnivora > Mustelidae > Mellivora > Mellivora capensis. The sequence goes on from PISX010009133.1 coordinate 35,995, forward strand.
TAAATAAATAAATAAATAAATAAATAAAATTTTTAAAGAAACAAATGTCCGGGTACCCTATGGCCCAGTCAAGCTGCCGTTAAGTTAAGCATATCAGTAAGATTACCCCTAGAGTGAGTGGTACCCACTCTCTAGGAGATATTCTGGGAGGGCTCTCCACCCCCACCCACCAATCAGAATGTCTGTCCCACCCTTCCGCAGTTCAGGAATAAAGGAGAATAATGGGATGTTATTTTGTATACATGTATGTATGAAAATATGTATGTCTGTATTAACAGTAATGTTCCAATGGTCTAGAAGACTAACGAAAAGCCTTTATTTCTGCTCCTCTGCCTTCTGATACCTGGAAAGCCTTGCAAATTTTAGGACAGAACCGATGACTTTTTAGACTCGTTAGAAGAGTGGAAAAAAAGAACAGGCTTCGAAAAAGATGAGAGTCATCTAATACAATATAACTCTTGTGTATTCAGTATTACAAGTTTTAATACAAAGTTTTCCCCCAAATTGGGCCTGATTTCCTGATATACCACCCGTGGGCCCTCTCTCCCCCTCGCTTCCACCTCTCTTCCTTCAACCTGCAGCTGTTGCTGGGAAATGACCACTGTCATTCACCAGGAAGTTCCTTCCTGTCAATTCTTAAATTACATGTTGGTTAGAATCTTCCTTTTATGCCAAGACAGTACCCAGATGCCTCATGCCTTATTTTACACCTTCTTTACACAAACACAAGGCCAGCTGATAGCCAAAAGCATGATGAGTTTTGATCATTAAAATTCCTGAATTCCTTTGGGTTACATTTGGAAACAGATTTCATTATGGTTTTAATAATCATTCCTGGTTGTTACTTTGGTTTTGTTTTCTCGTTGGTCTGTTTCGTTTTTATCTCATGGCCAAGCTGTGAGAAGTCCTGTAGAGATAGGCTGTTCATATTTCCCCGTTTGCCAGGGACAGTCTCAGTTTATGAGGATTGCCTTGACTTAATTAGTTAATGACCCCTTTTTTCATTCTCAAAAGCATCCCAGTACAGATGATAAATCATGTGTTCACCTATAAATAGGGGCCATTTGAAACAGATTACTGTTAATTTAGTCTCATGGGTAAATGGTAAACATTTCCACCGTGTTCCTCTGTGCTTTTCTTAGACCAGATTCAAACTCCAGCATAGACGTTTCTGGGTGGCAAGGTAAGCATCTGAAAAGGAGGTCCTTTTTGGAGTAGTCTTCACCATGACACTTCAAGGACTACTGGAAATTTCTATATGTTTGATCTTAAATATTCCTGTCCCGGGGACTTTCAAATTTTGCTCCCAAGATCTATTCCTAGAACCCAAAGGTGTTTTAAACATTATTTTAATGTAAACTCAAGACATCCGTCCTTCAAACTTAATTTTTTAAATTTTTAATTTTTTAACAATTTTATTTATTTATTTGAGAGTGAGCGAGCGAGAGAGGGAATGAGAGCACAAGCAGGGGGAGAGGGAGAGGGAGAAGCAGACTCCCCACTGAATAGGGAGCCCAACGCAGGACTTGATCCCAGGACCCTGGGATCATGACCCGAGCTGAAGGCAGATGCTTAAAGGACTGAGCCACCCAGGCACCCCCAAACTTAATTTTGAAAATAAAAGTGTATTTTTCCTTGAAAACCTGAAGGCTTTGAACCCTGTGAAGAACCTGCCTTTACCTATGTGTTTTTCACTCTAAACAGCTAAATTCTTTCCTTACTAGGTCTCCGTCAGTAGGGTTGTCCAGTGTCCCATTAGAGCCCGAGTTACTGCTTAAGACTTCATATAGCTTAGCCCATTTGCACCCAAATGTGAAGCAGAGCTATCCTCGTCCTTCTAAGGCACTTCTGGAATCACTGTTCAGTTCATTGTTATGGGACCTTTCCCTGAGTATCAACCTGTGCTTGAGTCAATGGTCAGGGGGTGGGATAGGAAAGAATAAGGGCTGTGTGCCACAGCTGGATGGAAGCTGGATGGAAGGGGAATATTTCCTGGTGCTCCAAGTCTCAGGAAAGGCTGTGGGATGAGCCTTTTTGTCCTTCTTTTCTTTCTTCCTTTCCTGTTCTCTGACTTGCATTTATTTTCTTTTGCTCCCAACCCCATGTCCTCTCTTCTCCTTCTCCTTCCCTTGCTTCTCCTTCTTTCTACAGTTCCTTTCTTCTCTTTCTCTTGTTCCCCTACTTGTTTTGTACCGCACTCTTTGTCCCTTTTCCTCACTCTGCCCTTGGCCCTGTCATTGGTGCCATTGCGCAACAGGTCTGAAAACCTCTTGATTTTCTAATCTCTTAGACTCTTACAAAAGCTAGGAGCCCTCTCCCTGGGATAGAGCACAGTTATGCAAATTGCGCATACAACTTCTGGGAGTTGATGCCTGAAGCTTTCCAGTTAAGAGCTTCTAGAGTAAGTGCATTTGCGGTCCACTTCTTATTATAAATCAAATGATAAAATGGTTTCAAGGAATCACCTTAAGGAGACAGGAACAACTTCAATGAAGGAAGTTGACAAGCGTGTAATCAGCATGGATGTCAAAAGATGACATTAAGGGGCACCTGGGTGTCTCAGTTGGTTAGGCCACTGCCTTCGGCTCAGGTCATGATCCTGGAGTCCCAGGATCCAGTCCCACATCGGGCTTCCAGCTCATCAGGGAGTCTGCTTCTCCCTCTGACCCACTTCTCGTGCTCTCTCTCTCATTCTCTCTCTCAAATAAATAAAATCTTTAAAAAAAAAGATGACACTAAGCCATATAGCAGGCAGTGAACTTTGGAGAGGGTATAAGACCCAGAACAAGTTCAGATGTCTACACACTCCTACAGTTAGCACCTTCTCTATACTATAAAGCCCTAAAGCAATATATACTTGTAAGGAGTGGCATTAAAGTGAATTTAACTGGGGCGCCTGGGTGGCTCAGTGGGTTAAAGCCTCTGTCTTCGGCTCAGGTCATGATCCCAGGGTCCTGGGATCAAGCTCCGCATCGAGCTCTGCATCGGGCTCTCTGCTCCGTGGAGAGTCTGCTTCCTCTTTTCTCTGCCTGCCTCCCTGCCTACTTGTGATCTCTCTCTGTCAAATAAATAAATAAAACCTTAAAAGAAAGAGTGAATTTAACTGTTCAATAATGTAATGGCCTCGAGTAATACTTTTTATAAATGAGTACTCTGAACATTGAAGAATAATTTTACGCTATTGGGAGTTATTTTTATTTTAAACACACACACACCACACACACACACACACACACACACACACACTTCCTTTAGTCCCTGTTCTTTCCAAAATATATTTTAAAATTTCTTCCTCGAGGTATGTCTTGTCTACGGGGAAAAAAACTGCTTTGTCTATTTCTTATCTTTCCCCAAATCTCCTATTGGGATTTTTTTTTCTCATTTTCTCCCTACTGCCCAGGAGAACGAGATGACAATTTTATATTCAAAGGAATTTGCATGCTATAAATGTACTCTTAAATAAGCATAATAGAAATGTATTGCTCTATTGTAAATTACTACTATAATCTCATTTCCATCTGGGAATTCTTTAAAGCATGGTTAAATTTTTAGTAATGGTGAGTTAATGACATATTAAAAATGAAACAGGAACCATTTATCTGAAATATCAACAATATTATTATATATTTTAAAAGGTCATCATTTATTTGAAACATAATTATAGAATGACTCTAAACCACACAGAGACTTACTTTTAAAAGTATACATTACATTTTCCCACTGATATTTAGCTGTACTTAAAGAGTGGTGGTTGGATTTTTAAAGAGAGGAAGCACTTTATCATTATCATGTGTTTGTCCTTTGAACAAATTTGGCCCATAGGGCACTGACCTTCTAAAATCAAAACCAACAGTGTCACATCAATGAATCGATAGTGTTAGGCCTGCTCTTTTCTTTTGCCCTAGATTCAGGTTCTAGGGGTTATGTGAACTTAAGATAAAAAGGAATATGATGAAAATAACTTGGCTAGCTGGAAAAAAAAAACACACTTGGGCAATAGGGAAGAGTCAAGCGTGCCAGTTAAATGGCCCTTTGTTTTTGGCTAAGGATCTCCTGAAATTATCATGATACGTTGAACACGGTGTGTGTTGGGAGTTAATTCCTGATTATTTAAGAAAATGTGGTGCATAAATGATCCAAAAGAGGATAGTATGTTAGAACTTCTGTTTCAGTTAACCCATATCTTCCTGCTGTGTTTTTTTAAAGAACTATTAAAATCATTTTATGTTGCCCAAGGGGCACATCTCAGTCTGGCGATAAAGGGTACAGGCTCCTTGAAGGGTGTCATGATGGGAAAGACCCACAACAAATGAAATATTTACCACAGAAATATTTACCCATAGGAAGTAGAAGTCATAATAATTAATTGGTACTTATATAGGACTACATAATTTGTAGATTTTGCATATGTGTTCCCCAACTTTGGGAGGTAGGAAAAGCCATACATAATTATTACCCCTTGCTTATAGATGGGTGAATGGGCGGATGGAGGGAGGGAGGGAGACAGAGAGAGAAAGAGGAGAGAATGAATCAATAATAGGATTTTATTTTTAATGAACCATGTAGACACTTATATTTCAGTTTAACATAAACCCCAGTTGTATCCTTCTTAACTGTCACAGGCAAGTTTTCTTAATTTTGCTGATATAGGTGCTATACATTATTTTCTCTCTTTTTTAAGGAAAGATTTTGTTTATTTATTTGAGAGAGAGAGAGAGAATATGAATGAGCAGAGGTGGGGGAGAGGGACAAATAGGCTTCCCACTCAGCAGGAAGCCTGACACAGGGCTGGATCCCAGGACCCCGAGATCATGACCTGAGCTGAAGGCAGTCACTTGCTTAAAGAACTGAGTCACCCAGGTGCTCCAATTTTTATAGTTTTGTAAGACCCTAATTTAGTCATTTTGAATTTCAATGCACTAAAACTTCACCAGGGGAACTTTTAAAAATGAGATGCTTGGGGGGGTGCTTGTCTCACTCAGTAGATACAGCATGTGACTCTTGATCTTGGGGTTGTGGGTTCAAGTCCCATATTGGGTGGAGAGATTACTTAAAAATAAAATCTGTTTTAAAAAATGAGATGCCGGGGCGCCTGGGTGGCTCAGTGGGTTAAGCCTCTGCCTTCAGCTCAGGTCATGATCCCAGGGTTCTGGGATCGAGCCTGGAATCAGGCTTTCTGCTCGGCAGGGAGCCTGCTTGCCCCGTGCTCTCTCTCTGTGTGCTGCTCTGCCTACTTGTGATCTCTCTCTCTGTGTCAAAGAAATAAATAAAATCTTAAAAAAAAATGAGATGCCTGGGCCCCACACCCAGATATTCCAACTTAATTTCTCAAGCAGGGCCAGTGAATTTGAATTATTGTCAAACCCCCTAACCCTAAGAGTTCAAATAAATGAGATCGTGAGGCTTAAGTAGCCCTCAAAATATCTTCCAACCAAGTACATCGTGCACATCTCTGTGTACCCTTTCTTCCAAAGCTGATTCATGGAACAAATTGAAAGTCCAAATGCTTGGAATTCTCATAAGGTGGGTGATCCTTGTGAATCACTCTCTGTTTATAACGAACATTCTGTTTTCTTGAAGCACCTTGATTATAGAGATAAACATCTTGTACCCTGTGTTCTGGTGTGGGTCTGCCCGCCTCTCTCACTCAACAGTGAAGTACCAAAGGCAAAGGTTTTACTCTTAACAGATTCCCCCCTGCCCCACCTTGCACATAAGAAGTTTGCAACAAATGTTCATCTGGTTGACCTAAATGGAGAGGAGTTTTTAAAAATTAGAAATGCATATGCTTTCTTCTTCTAAGAACTACTCAGAATTGCCTTAAGATAATTCTCCTCTCCTGGGTAGCAGCGAGCAGAAAGCCCTAGAAAGGGCTCTTTCCACCCTCCAAAGAGGCACACGGAAAATATTGTTTTAAAGGGCTGTTCCCCATGGTTCTAGCATCCCTTGGGCCCACCCCAACCATAAACTCATGTAGAACAGATAATTTACTCACCCATATTTTCTTGAGTATTTTCTCTTATAACATTTGGACCCAAATAGAAAAATTTCCCTGAAATGTTGAACCCATTGTAAAGTTTTGGAGTGATGTTTCTATGCAGGTCTTTTTTGATGAGTAATGAGCATTGAACACACACACACACACATGCGTGCATGCACATACATGAAGACACGCACACATAGACACACACATGCACATGCATGCACCAGCAACAACATCTGCAAAAATGTCCATGTGCTACTCAAAAATATAAAAGAAAATGAGTTAAATAAAAACACACAACAGTGAATGTGTCCGCTGGGAGTACTTCCTTGTGTTTTACATTATCACAGCTCAACATTAAGTCAGACCCTTAACTTGATTTTAGTGTATTTAAGCAATAACCATCAAGGCACAGGGTACTTTCTGGGAACTAATGAGAAGCAAGAAGGGTTGATGGCCCAAAGTCAAACCAAGGACCGTTAACCCCAGCTGGCTATTAATTCCCCAGGAAATGCCTGGCACTGAAGTTGGTATTACTATTTATAAGCCCTTTATATATGAAGAAAAGAAATACATATATCCCCCTGCCGTGCCTTCATTTCGCAGAGTGCTGTGGGAAAGCAGGGAGCTGTATCACACTGCTGCTGAGGTATCGGGCCTTTCCTGCTAAATTAGAAGTAATTATCAAAATGAAGGCTTTGGTCTCCAGCCAAAGACATACGTAAGAGCCCTCCCCCCACTACCCTCCTCTTCCTTGTCCCCACCACTGGTAAATTCAAGGGAAGTAGGAATGCTGGCCCCTTCCCGGGACATTTTTTAATGAGGTCTCACACACAAGCAGTAAAGTGTGTGAATCTTAAGCGTACAGCTTGATATAATTTTTAGATAGGTGCTCACTGGCATTATGGCCCAGATCAAGGTGTAGAACATTTCCAGAACCCCTAAAGCCTTCCTCATGCTTTCACCCAGGCAACACCCCAACAAAGGTAGTCACGATTCTGCCTTCAGTCCCATAAAGTCATCTTGCCTTTTTCTAAATGTCATATAAATGGAATCATACGGTGTGTATTCTCTTTGTGTCTTTTTTTTTTCCCCTTACTCCACTTATGTCTATGTAGTCACGGGCGTTCTTTTTTATTACTGCTCCGGCATAACTTTTTTTTTTTGAGATTTATTTATTTCTTTGAGAGAGAGGGAGCATGGGAGGGGAGGGGCAGAGGGAGAGAGAATCTCAAGTGGACTCCCCACTGAGCGAAGAGACTGATGCAGGACTCAAGCTCAGGACCCTGAGATCATGACCTGAGCTGCAATCAAGAGCTGGTCTTAACCGACTGAGCCATCCAGGGGACCCTCCAGGGTAACTTTTAAATGCCCTCAAGTTTTATGAAAACGTAAACAGGAGATTTCTTCTTTTTCTGACCCGTGAGAAGGTTTTACGACTCAATGCTTGAATGTCTAGATTCTGTTTGCCTTGAGAAGGTAAGACATATTCAGAGGACCCCGCCCACTAAAGGCCAGCAGCAATGTGTGTTTAGGCCATAAGAAATCCTACCTGTCGCAAGGCAGCTGCTTCAGAAGGCTGTTCTGAGGGCAGGCTAGTCAGAACTGGGTATAAACAGACATTCATAAAAATGTGGTTGCAGTATCTTCCCTAACATCCTCTTCTTGCCCCCATTATGAAGGGAATTATTCTTTTTCTTTTTTTAAAAAAAGATTTTATTTATTTATTTGACAGAGAGAGAGATCACCAGTAGGCAGAGAGGCAGGCAGAGAGAGAGGGGGAAGCAGGCTCCCTGATGAGCAGGGAGCTTGATGCGGGGCTCGATTCCAGGACCCTGGGATCATGACCTGAGCTGAAATCAAGAGTTGGGCACTTAACTGATTGAGCACTCAGGTAACCTCTCCCATATTATTATTTTTAAACTTACTCTGAATTCTGCATGCAGTGGGTGCTGAGTATCAGGTGTAATATATTCATTGACTCCTCTTATAGGTTTTCATTTGGGGGCATGGAGTGCATGATGAATACTAGGTAACAGTGGGAGCCTGGGTGGCTCAGTTGGTTGGGTGTCTGGCTTCGGCTCAGGTCATGATCCCAGAGTCCCAGGATCGAGTCCTGCATCAGGCTCCTTGCTCAGTGGGGAGTCTGCTTCTCCCCTGCCCGCCCCTCTTGTGTGCTCTCTCTCTCTTTCTTTCAGTCTCTCTCTCAAACAAATAAATAAAATCTTAAAAAGAGATACTAGATAACGGTGATCCTACTTTCCTACTGAAAAATTAGGAGATATTCAGTGAGTAAAGATTGAGCTTTTATATAAAAAGCACATGGTATAATGATTAAATGATGTGTATTCGCTAGTATTCTGGTTATCTATTGCTGTGTAACCAAGCACCCAAACTTAGTAGCAGAGAGCAACAGCTCTTCCATTATGCTCTCAAATTCTGCGGTCCAGAATTCAGGTGGGGGTCAGCAAGTGTGGCTTATTTCTCTGCCACCATGTCTGAGGCCTCAACTGTGAAGGTTCAGATGGCTGTGAGTGGCTTGAATAGCCACTAAGGGCTGAAATGCAGGTGGAGGCTTCTTTACTCCCATGCCCGGCATTTGGTCTGGGATGACTTGAAGGCTGAAACTGACAACTGGAGCACAAACACATATATATATGGTCCCTCCACGTGACTTGGGCTTCCTCACATCCTGGCATCTCAAAACAGTCTGACATTTCACGTGGTGGCTCAGGGGGCCAAGGAAGAATGTTCTAGCAAATGAGGTAGAAGTTTGCGTCACCTTTTTTGATCTAGCCTCAGAAGTCACGAAGTCCCACGTTTTACTGGACTCTATTGGTTAAAGCAGTCACACGCTTGGCAAGATTCCAAGAGGGAGATAGGGGACGTAGATCCCCAGCTGTCAATGGAAGTATCAAAGAACTTGCAGCCATGTTCCAATATTACCACAGTTATGCATTTGCTAATGACTTTTATTGGATTGCATAAAATCTGCACTGTCCCAAGAAAACCAAGAGCATGTTGGCTTCAACAGAACAATGATGGAACTCGAAACTGGTGATTTGGGACTGTGAACTGTAGTACTCCGGTGCCCACCTAACTTTATTCTGTAGCCATGGGACATCAGGGATCTCCAGGAAATTCTTTATTTTTTTTAAAGATTTTTTAAATTTATCTGACAGAGATCACAAGTAGGCAGAGAGGCAGGCAGAGAGAGGGGGAAGCAGACTCCCTGCTGAGCAGAGAGCCCAATTCAGGGGTCGACCCCAGGACCCTGGGATCATGACCTGAGCTGAAGGCAGAGGCTTTAACCCAGTGAGCTACCCAGGCACCCCTCCAGGAAATTTAAATTAAGCACTCCCATTAATGTGAGTGAGTTGCCGTTGCTTTTTCCACCATTAGAGCAAGGGGAACTTTCAGCTGACAGCTTCTCCCATCTTTTTTCCTCAGCCCTTTGTAAGCCGTGTTATACCTTGAGATTTTCTACCTACTTTCCTGTTAAAGCTGAAGGGCAACATTTCCTGTTTCCTGTGTGAGAAATTAGTCAGCCTTACCTTATAAAATCCTTACTGGCTTAGGAAGCTGGGATCCAGCTGAGGAGATAACTGTGGAGCAGAATAATCGATATCTAAGGTCACAACCTGGGTTGATAACCTTGCGGCGAATGTGGCTCCGGTAATCTAGCGAACAGTTGCGCAGAATATTTGCATTCGTTATCTAGCAGATTCGTCATTTTGTAACCATCAATCATTCTGTATGTTCAGTTGTCCTAATCTAGAATCAAGTGGTCCAGAATATCAGAGGGCACTTGGAGTTCATTCGTTTGTTCGAGGCAGGCGTTCTATAGACGAGGACACTGAGGCCAGGGGAATTGCCAGGGAGCAAACGGCTAGAAAGGAATGGCGCCCGGGAACAGAACCCAGGTCTTCTTACTGTCAGTCCAGACTCTTTCCACTTGCATCCTCATTACCCATTCTTAGACCCATGCAGTGAGTTCCTTTCAGACATCCTTAAAAGAACCTTACCCACAGAGGCACCTGGGATTAGAGGAGCCAAGAGACTTCTCTCCTTTTGCTTTTCCCATTTTCTTTTCCTTCACTGGATTGAGGGTGGGACTTTGGTAAGAAGAGTAAATGGCTTATAAGAACTGGAAGGGCTGTTGGCCCTGCGTGGTATTTTTCTGGGGTTTTAATGGAGTATATGGGACCTTTTTGCATGGAGGGACATTTAGGACCGGGGATTATTACCTTCTGTTTAGGAGATGTCTTTAGTTTCAAAGGATTGAGGGTACCAGGACAAGGTTCAGAGGATAGGAAGCATTTGCATGACACTCAAAGGTAAAAGGTAGAGATGTAGCAACTTCACATTCTCCAAATTTTCCCAAGGCACTCTTGATTTTTATTTTTGGCCAATTGTTTAGCCATGTGTTAGGTGGACGGTTTTCTGAGCAAGCTAAGAGTAGAAAGAAATATTTTTCAATGTGATTAAGAAAATCTAGGGGCACCTGGCTGACTCAGTCAGTAGAGCATGCAACTCTTGACGTTGGGGTTGTGAGTTTGAGCCCCATGTTGGGTTGTAGGGATCACTTGAAAATAAAATCTTAAAAAAAATAAAATCTATGAAATATTTACAGCTGAAATCAGCTTAATGATCCTCCTAAGACCCACAAGAAGGGAAAAATATCTGCTCTCATCACTTTGATTCAACACTGTTTAAGTATTCCTAGCCAGTGAAATAAAGCAAGAAAAAGAAATAAAAGGCATAAACATTGAAAATGAAAAATTAGACTCATTATTTATAGATGAGATCACTGTTCACATAGGAAACAATAAGATATCTACAAAACAAACCAGTAGAATAAGTGGGTATAGCAAGATTGTATGGTACAAGGTCACTACACAAAAATAAATCATACTTTTCTATATTTACAATAGACACTTAGAAAATAAAATTTGAAAATAATATTACTACAATAGCCTGGGTACCATTGTATATGTAGGAATAAATCTAAGTCTAGGGATGCCTATAGTATCTTGCAATTTACTATGCTATGGATTTTGACAGTTTCCCTAATAGAATAGCTGCTCCAACTTAATGATTTCCTATCTACTCTGTGCTTCCAGTTGCACTTTGCTATCTACTAAATGCCTTCAATTAACCACAAAATTTGCATCTCTTTTTGTTCAAAGTAGAATGAAATCTGTTCAGTAAGAACATCTTTTATTTTGTTGGACATTTTAATACTACATTTTGTCATTTAAAATAATTATTTTTAAATCGTGGCAACTGGGGAAATATAATTTATTAAAACCACACACAACCAAACCCTGGACACTGTGGAATTTTCATGGCTTCTACAAATTTAGATGGCTAAGTTACTCAAGTGAAGCTAAAGAATAGATGAATGGCCTTAAAATGAATTTTATATGTCCAGATAAGTATGGAATAACAGAAATAATATATTAGGGGGTTGAACTGAAAGTAGGGATGCTGGGTCACCTGGCCGGCTCAGTCAGTATTACATGCAACTCTCCATCTTGGGGTTGTAAGTTCAAGCCTCACATTGGACATGGAGATTCTTAAAAATACAACCTTAAGGGATGCCTGGATGGCTCAGTTGGTTAAATGTCTGCCTTTGGCTCAGTTCATGATCCCAGGGTTTTGGGATCAAGACCCAAGGCTGGCTCCTTGCTCAGCGGGGAGTCAGCTTGTCCCTCTCCCTCTGCCTGCCACTCCCCCTGCTTGTGTTCTCTCCCTCTCTGGTAAATAAATAAATAAATAAATAAACAAACAAGTAAAATCTTTTTAAAAAAGGAAGTAGGGATGCTATAGTAAATTAGAAATGAGACACTGTTTTCCTGGAAGGTGATAGTAAGATCTGCTACTCAAAAGCTTGGACAAACATGATGTACCATGAAGTGTATTTTTCCAAAGCCCAGAAAGAATAAATTTTATAGAGATCTGCCTAAAGTGAAAATTGCATCACTAAATAAAAGTGGCACTCTCGGGGCGCCTGGGTGGCTCAATGGGTTAAGCCTCTGCCTTCAGCTCAGGTCATGATATCAGGGTCCTGGGATCCAGCCCTGAGCCCTGCATCAGGGAGCCTGCTTCCCCTTTTCTCTCTACCTGCCTCTCTGCCTGCTTGATCTCTCTTGCTGTGTCAAAATAAATAAATAAAATCTAAAAAAAAAAGTGGCAGTCTCTTAATTTTTGTAGATAGAATGAAGATCCAAAGTCCAGTTTAAGACCATCTGGGATCATACTTTCAGAAAAATCTAGAAAGAGTTAATCAGACCTCCCATTTAGTCTTGAATTCAGAAGTGCTCTCCTCTTCCTTCTCCCTGACCCAGGATTTACAGGAACAAAAGGAATTCAGGATGAAATATGTACATGTGAAATAGGAAAGGGAGGACTTTTCTACCCTCAGAAGCTACCAGTATAAAAGGCACACAACACCTATAGGTTTGACCTGATTATAAAAGTGTGTTCTGGGAGCGGCTGGGTGGCTCAGGTCCTGATCCCAGGGTACTGGGATCGAACCCGCATCGGGTCCCCTGCTCAGCCGGAGGCCTGCTTCTCCCTCTCCCACTCCTCCTGCTTGTGCTCCCTCTCTTGCTGTGTCTCTCTCTGTCAAATAAATAAATAAAAATATTTTTTAAAAAATCTTGGGGCGCCTGGGTGGCTCAGAGGGTTAAAGCCTCTGCCTTCGCCTCAGGTCATGATCCCAGGGTCCTGGGATCCAGCCCCACATCAGACTCTCTGCTCACCAGGGAGCCTGCTTCCTCCTCTCTCTCTGCCTTCCTCTCTGCCTACTTGTGATCTCTGTCTGTCAAATTAATAAATAAAATCTTTTTAAAAAAATCTTAAAAGTGTGTTCCGGGGCATTTGGCTGGCTCAGTCCGTAGAGCATGGGACTCTTGATCTCCGGGTTGTGAGTCCAAGCCCCATGTTGGCTGCAGAGATTACTTAAAAATAAATCTTAAAAAAAAAAAAGTGTTCTAACCGAGATGTCCTTTGAAAGACATTCTGAATTTTCAGTGGAAATGGATATTAAAAATCTGTCTGAATCATTAACAGTTGTATTGTGATTATGTAAGAGAATGTCTTTGGAAACATGCTTGAAAAACTGAGGAGCAAAGGGACCTGATATCGTCAACTTGTTCTTAAATGGTTCTGAAAAAAACACACAGAGACATGCCCAGACAATGGTGCCGAAGGTAAACCATTAGTAAATCTGGGTGAACGTCATATGAGAGATTCTCAGGTTTGAAATGATATCAAAATAAAAAATAAAAATTTTCAAAAAACGTGTAAATCGTATACCTTTCATCATCACTGATGTGTGTTACCTGTAAAAATCACGTTTTAGTGGTGCCGAACCTGAACTAGACCTGTATAGATGGGGTTTCAAGTGATTGTTCAAATATAGAGCCACCATCCAATAGGTCTTCACGAAGAACCCATTAATACTCACTGAAGCCCCCAACAAAGTTCACCTCTTTAATTAAGCAAAGCTGACAAACATTTTATCAGAAATAATTTCAGAGTTGCCTGTCGATGTGGCCAAGCATCCCCAGGGGGGGAAAAATGATTGCTTCCCTGAGCGAGAAAGGAATTGGACGAGTGGGTGGAGAAAAACATTCTTGTTTAAATAAGTGCTATAAGAGGATGAATATTTAATAATATTTAATTTGACCAGTCTTTGAAAGATGATAAAATGGAAGAGGGAGGTCCATGAAGGGTCACAGGAAAGACTGGAAGGTGAGACCATATGGAAATATTAGGAATTACCAAAATCATCACTGCTGCAGCCAGCCCCGAGTTACAGACTGGAGAGTAGAGACTGTTTTTCCTCCCTTTGATGCAGTAAATAAAGGAAGCGGCATTTGGAATAATTCTTGTTACATAAAAATGGCAAAACACAGGGTGAAAAATGGAATCTGTCCAAACCTGGTGAGAAAATGAGCCCAAAGTCTGGTACAATGCCTTTTAAAGGGAAAAAAAAAAAAAAAAAAAGCAGAGGGAAATTGCCCATAATTGGTTTGAATTGGAATTTTACATGGTGCAGCTTAATTTCTTTCTTTGATGAAATGTGTTTATTCTTTTTGGTATTTTCTTTAAAAGGTGTGATCATTTATCAAATTATAGTTTCACGGAGTAAAAAGAACATGAGAATAGTCATGTTCTCACTGGGAACTGCATGGTTTTCTGTGACTTGACCTCAAATGTCAGATGGTGGCATTTCTGTATTGTAGTGGTCAAAGCATTCCCAGAGGGAACGCGGGTTGAAGTGTAGGGGGACATGGGCTCTGCCTCTCCAAGGGAGGTCTGTCAAACAATGAGGGACCGTTTTTTGTTTTTTTTTTTTAACACTGGCCACACTGCTGCTGTGCCTGACGCTTGTGCCTCCGTGCTTCCTTCTAACCCATTCAGATTTCTACAAAGGCAAGTTCACTGTCATTTCCCATGGACCTTCCTCCATCAGCCACGGTATTACTGTCTGCGGCAGTGGTTTAAAACAATACAGATCTACTCAACTGCAATTCTGGAAGTCAGAAGTGCAAAACGGGTCTCCCAAAACGAAAATCGAGGCATCCATCGCCAGAGCTGCTTTCCTTCTGGAGTCTTCCATGGGAGAATACATTGCCTTGTGTTTTCCAGTTTCTAGTGATTGCAGCTATTCCTCCATTTTTGACCCCTTCCTCCATTTTCAAAATCAGCAATGTTTCCCCTTCAAACCTCTTTCCCCACCCTCCTTTCTGACCTTGGCTTCTGTCCTTCTGTCCTCACAGCTCCTAATTCAGACCCTCCTCCCTCTCTCTCCTAAGAACCTTTGTGATTACAGTGAGCCCACCTGGATAATCCGGGATAATCTCCCCTCCTCACTATCCTTAATTGATTTGCATCTACAAAGTACCTTTTGCCTTGTAAAGGAATACATTCGAAGGTTCTGGGGATTAGAAGGTGGACACCTTTAGGGGGTCATTATTTTGCCAGCCATAACCAGGTTGCAGGAAGCAAGTGGTGGATGTTTGCCTTTAGAACCTCGGGGTTACTCTGTACTGCTTTTTTGGCCAAAGTAAAATGCTTTTGGGGGGAGGCAGAGTAAAATTTAAAGAAACCAGATGTGGTATCTGTTTCTTTTACCTTTGTAAATGGTTATGAAGACCTGGATATTATCCTGCATCCTGTGATGATCAGCTTAATCTTGCCTTTACAGTAGCGTGGTCCAGCTTCTAACTGTCAGGCTTTTGTGAAAGATTCCGGATCTGATTTTCTAATTCCTCATCGCAAAATTCTATGACCATTCTTTCCAGGGTTTAGCCCGTGGCCAGCCACAGAGTAAATTTTCAAATAATGTGTGCCAAATGAATTGAATCTCCGCATTGCTGATAAAAATGGAGATTAGGAATTCTCTCTTTATCAGGTGGTGCCTTCGGATTGTAAATAATAACCTGTAAAATGTTTTCTTGAGGGAGTGTTTTCTTTCTGAGCACAATCATTTGCTTAGTGAAGCTGCTGGATGATGTTTGTTAAAATAAGAGATTTCTAGACAACTGGAGCCCGCTGATATTGACCTCCTTCTGAAGTAAGACTTTCTATTCTTCCGTATCACAAATGCTAAAACTCAACACATACAAAGGGACTTTCCCCAATTATGTGTTTATTAAAGGAAAAGAGATGTAAATATCTCGCCTAATTAGTTACAGCAGAGTTCTGATGTTTACCTTCAAGTTCTTCTCACTGTAACCCTTGGCCAGGTCTGGCTAGCGTAAATGCCCCCATTTTAATTTTGTCTGTATCTCCATCTTCTGTTTGCTAATTGGCCATGGTGGCCAATTGTCATCTCCACCCCGACCCATGTTGCAGTACTCACTGTTTTATATTAGGACTGATGTGTGGCTTGCAGGGAATTTGTCTGTTACTTTACTTTAATTTTTTTTAAAGATTTTTTTATTTATTGGAGACAGAGAGAGAGCGCGCACACAAGCAGGGGCAAGGGTCAGAGGGAGAGGGAGAAGCAGACTCCCCACTGAACAGGGAGCCCGATGTGGAGCTTGATCCCGGGACCCCAGGATCATGACCTGAGCTGAAGGTAGACACTTAACGGACTGAGACACCCACGCGCCCTTTAATTTAATTTTTTATCAAGGTTTTAATTTTAATTCCAGTATAGTTAACATGCAGTGTCCTGTTAGCTTCAGGTGTACAGTAAAGTGATTCCACAGTTTTATACATGACTCAGTGCTCATTAGGACAAGTGTCCTTCTGAATCGCCATCACCTACTTCACCCACCTCCCCATCTCTCTCCCCTCTGGTCGCCATTAGTTTGTTCTCTATAGTTAAGAATTTGTTCTCCATAGTTAAGTTAAGGTTTTCTTTTCTATCTGCCAGTAATCAGAGTTAAGAATTCACGTCACAATGTCTACATCACTGATGATTCCATAGCTATTTCCACTTGCTAATGGAGAGAGATACAAGGAAAAATGAAAGCTTAAGGAAGATGGCTCCATGTTACATTTCCTTTTGAAAAAGTTATGCCATTCCCTGCCCGCGCAGAAGGGTTTCACACATCAGTCTCAGGTTTAGGGGAGACAAATAACTTTCAGGCTGAGTTATTTCTGGTAAATGACCCTCTCAAAGCTAGGAATCCTTATAACGTGTACACACACCCCATGTCAAAGTCACCAACTTATGTTGCTCTATGAGAGGCTATAAAAGCTGTGTTTGTTTGAACACCGAATTTTCAACGAGCCAGGCAACGGCTATGCCCATGCCCAGGGGAACCCAGTAATGTTTCTCACTGGAAACTTCAGGAGATGCAGAAATGAGAGTCTTTTTTTTTTTTCAAGATTTTATTTTTATTTGAGAGACAAAGATCACAAGTAGGCAGAGAGGCAGGCAGAGAGAGATGGGTAAGCAGGCTGCCTGCTGAGCAAAGAGCCGGATGCGGGGCTCGATCCCAGGACCCTGAGGTCATGACCTGAGCCAAAGGCAGAGGCTTAACCCACTGAGCCACCCAGGCACCCCAGAAATGGGAGTCTTTAACAGAAAGCCAAGAACCTGCGAGAAAGCTAAAGTCTAAGGAACTAGAAAAATCCAAAGGGTATCCTAAATGTCAGAGCTAGAAGCAGGTCTAAGTACAGAGCTAGGAACCTAAGAAACAGAGAGACAGAAAGAAATAGAAATGGGTGGAAAAGGGGGACCCGGGTGGCTTAGTTGGTTGAGAGGCCGGTTCTTGATTTCAGCTCAGGTCATGATTTCAGGGTCCTGGGATTGAGCCCCGCATCAGGCTCCCTGCTGAGCAGAGAGTCTGCTCCCACCTCTCTCTCTCTGCCTGCCTTTCTGTCTACTTGTGATCTTTCTGTCAAATAAATAAATAAAATCTTTAAAAAAAAAAAAAGATTAGTTGACCATACCGTTGTGGTCCATTTCTGGGTTCTCTATTCTGTTCCACTGATTTCTGTGTTTGTTTTTGTGCCAGTCCCATACTGTCTTGATGACTACAGTTTTTTAATAGAGCTTGAAGTCTGGAATTGTGATGCCTCCAGCCTTGCCTTTCTTTTTCAAGATTTCTTTGGCTATTCAGAGTCTGTTGTGGATCCATACAAATTTTAGGATTGTTTGTTCTAGTTCTGTGAAAAGGCTGGTGGTATTTGATAGGGACTGCATTAAATGTGTAGATTCTGGGAAGTAAAGACATTTTACTAATGTTTGTTCTTCTAATCCATGAGCATGGAATGCATTTCCATTTCTTTGTGTCCGTTTCAGTTTCCTTCAGGAGTGTTCTATAGTTTCCAGAGTACAGATCTTTTACCTCTTTGGTTAGGTTTATTCCTAGGTACCTTACGTTTTTTGTGCTATTGTAAATGGGATTGATTTCTCGATTTCTCTTTCTGCTGCTTCGTTATTGGTGTATAGAAATGCAACAGATTTCTGTATATTGGTTTTGTATCCTGTGACTTTACTGAATTTGTCAGTTCTAGCAGTTTTTTGGTGAAGTCTTTTGGGCTTTCTACATACAGTATCATATTGTCTGCAAAGAGTGAAAGTTTGATTTCTTCCTTGCCGATTTGGATGCTTGTATTTCTTTTTGTTGTCTGACTGCTGAAACTAGAATTTCCCGTACCGTATTAAATAACATGAGAGTGGGTGTCCTTGCCTTGTTTCTGACATTAGGAGTCAAGCTCTGTTTTTCACCATTGAAGATGACATCAGCTCTAGGTCTTTTGTATATGCCCTTTATATTCCCTGCCTTCATCTTGTAACTATTCTCTTTATTACATTTGGGTGAGCTTTCTGTTTCCTGTTGCTGAAACCCTAAAGAAGTAAGAGTCAGTGAAATGCATATTTACTACAGTTGGCAAAAATTTTAAACATTTCTTTTTTTTAAAGATTTTTATTTATTTATTTGACAGAGAGAAACACAGTGAGAGAGGAAACCCAAGCAGGGGGAGTGGGAGAGGGAGAAGCAGGCTTCCTGCCGAGCGGGGAGCCTATTGCCGGCTCAACCCCAAGACCCTGGGATCATGACCTGAGCTGAAGGTAGACGCTTAAGGACTGAGCCACCCAGGTCCTCCAGTTTTAAACATTTCTGAATGGCGTTGCTATCTGTTATGTAAGCATGTATTCTTTTTTTTTCTTTTTTTGAGATTTTATTTATTTATTTGACAGAGAGAGAGTGCACCAGCAGGATGAGTGGCAGGCAGAGGAAGAGGGAGAAGCAGGCTCCCACGCTTAACCGCTTAACCGCCTGAGCCACCCAGCCGCCCCTATTAGCATGTATTCTGTGCTAGAACTCACCTTTCTGTGTAACTTGTGATTCAGGAAGAAAATGTTTTGTTTCTGCCTTTTAGTGGCTTCTGGTCTACCAAGATGACAAGACTGACACACGGTATTATAACACCATGAAGGAATTGCTATAGTGTTGCTAAATAAAATGGGCAAATGGAAGATTCGCCCAAGTTCCCTTGGCCTTTTCAGTAAAATTCTCTATTGGCAACACGAAGAAGGAATCACTGCTGGACTGATGATCTGTTATCCTCCCTTGACTTTGTAAAGACAGAGACCTCTTTCTCTCCTTGGCAGATATCTAAGCAAAGACTCTCCTTGCTTATTGGTGTTTGTTATTTCTTTTTCATGTAAGACCTTCCTGAATCAAGCCTATCTTGGGCCAGGTTCCCTGGAGCAGAGACTGAGAGGAAGATTCAGGTAGAAGCTATTTGTAAAGGAAGTGCTCCCAGGAGAAACCAGTAAGGGAGTGGGGCAAGCAACACAGGGGAGGGGAAAAAAAGCCAAGAGTGTGAGTTCAGGTGATGTCCCAATGGGAGCTCAGAAGGGTAAATTGCACCTCAGAGTCTGTTCCCCTTGGGACAAGGGAAGGGGGAACTTTCATATTTCTGCACCAGTTAGTTATGGCGCATGGGCTGCCCCAGGGTAGGAGGATGTGGTGGGAGGATCATTAATGGGCCAGAATGCCAGCAGGTCCAGCAAAGTGGATCCAGTAGCTCAAGGGTATGTCACTGAAGACAGTTGCAGGTGTGAACAGTTAGGAGCAAAGCAGAGCACACGGAAGCTAGGGGATGGATACACAGAACCCACAAAGGAGGGTCTAGGGGATCTGACCAGAGTACCAGCATTATCTGCTGCACAGCCTTTCCAGGGGCACAGCCATAGCTGGCTCATACACAGTTAAGCGAACTTGTAGGGAAAAACAAACAAACACGACTTTCCTCATATGCGTACGTTTGTTTAGGTTCTGGAGACTCTGGAAGAGATTATGAGTGACATCTTCTCATACCCTACGGTGACCAGTGGTATCCCAGGATGCTGGATTTTTCAGTGCTAAAACCCAGACAGTCCAATGTAACCTAGGATGGTGGGTCTCCCTCCCTATATCTGAAATACCACTGAACAAAGACCTTTCAGGTGATGTTCCAGAAGAATCTAACCCATGCAGAGCCAGCTGCGAGTGTAGGAAGGTTGCAAACCTTCCCTGATGTAGCACTTGGTAGTTTCCAGAGCTGCATTTATTTGATTTATTTTTAAGGATTTTATTTATTTATTTGAGAGAGAGAGAGAGAGAGAGAGAGTAAGTGAGAGCACACAAGCAGGGGGATTGGCAGAGGGAGAAGCAGACTCCCTGCTGAGCAGGGAGCCTTATGTGGGGATCCTGGGATCATGACCTGAGCTGAAGGCAGCCTCTTAACCGACCGAGCCCCCCCAAGCTTCCTCCAGATCCGCATGGAGAGCAGGAGTCTGGAAATCTGGAAAGAAACTGAGTCTCAACAAGGAGCCTGGGGGCTACAGCAGAGGATGGGAAAGGACTTCAACTTTGGACTTTCAGGTACAGCTTTTATGACCCAGGACAGACACAGGGAGGGCCCTTTTCAAGATGCATGTCTGAGGAGAACCCTCGTTCCCCAGGATAGGAGAAGGTACAATTCTCCAGAGAGCATCACAGGAGTGGGGCTAGCTCAGGATCAGAAACTCTTCAGGGACCTTTCCTGGGAGGTTTCTCCCAGATAAAATTTCCCACAATAGTGCTTTCCTGCTCCCTATTCTCCAGGGAGAAGGGCAGGGGGGGGGGGGAGATGTTTGACGTGCTTGTTGGAATTTTGTGTGTGTCCCTGTTGAGTTCCATGGATGTGATAATAAATTTCCATTTAGCAATATTCTTGTTTAGTTTCGGTTCAAATCTAATGTGAATGATGATGAGTAATAACACTTCAAATTATATCAATTTTCTATATGAGAAAATATGCCATTTTCGTGACATTTTTGTTTTTGAGAAAGGGGAAATCAAAAGGTGATTCATGACTCCAGCTTTTAACTTATGTATGAGTCGAAAAATGTTCTCAAGAATGTTGTCATGATGATTTCATCCCGGATAAGCTGGAAATGTTTGAGTGAGGGTTTTGAGTTATTGAATTAGAGATAAGTTTGTATGCAGGTGTCAATCGCATTGGTAAGAATCTTCTGGAGCTAGAATGAGGGTTTATAATCTTAGGTGCATACGAAAAATATTTAGGGAGCTTTAAAATGCCCCAGTGCCCACATCCCACTCAAGAATGAAATCTGGGTTTTGGGAGAGTGCAGTCCGGGTGGGTGGGCTTCATGGGCCCCCAGTGTGTGGCAGTTTCCCGAGGCCCTACACGGACGAGGGCCCTGCCTTGGGTTTAATGCTCTGCCGCGGCGTCTTGAAACTCTTGAGTAATTTTTGAACGAGGGGCCCCTCAAATTATGTAGTAGGTCCTGGGGCCGGGCATTAGCATCTTTTTAAAAGCTTCCCAGGCGGTTTCAGTGTAGGAAGCACTGAATAAAGTGCATTAATAAAGAAGCCTTGGATCAGCTTGCCAGCAAACACTGGACTCTGCTGATGAAAGAACCCGGAGCCAAAGCCTGTCTCAAAAAGACTGGCGGTTGCCCCGCCCCGGAGCCGCTCCTACCCCGCCCACCTGCCCTGTCTCAGGGGAGACTCACTAGGGGCCAAGGGGTGTGAGCCTTGTGGGAACCCTCTAGCACATCTCCTACGTCCAGCCCGAGAACTCAGGGTTAGACAGACAAGGATGGGTGCTGCCTTTCTCCTGGTCCGCTGCTTTTGAAAGAAACAGGCTGAGAGGGCTGGGGTTGCTTTGTGCCCTCTGCCAAGGTCAAGTAGAGAGAGCAACCCATAGGTTTCCCTTGGAGCCAGGGACCTGGGGAGGTCTTGAAACCGTGTGAGAGA
This sequence comes from Mellivora capensis, assembly GCA_004024625.1. NCBI lineage: Eukaryota > Metazoa > Chordata > Mammalia > Carnivora > Mustelidae > Mellivora > Mellivora capensis. The sequence goes on from PISX010009133.1 coordinate 57,706, forward strand.
CTTGGCGAGTCTTCTGCTAGAAATCTCGGACCCCTCAGCACCAGGAGGAGTGACCTGACCCTTGGCAGGCCAGAGACTAGAGAGAAAAGAAGGCAGGAAACCCAAAGTCCTGAGTGCCGTTCCTTAGTGTCCTCACCCTCCGGAGGATGGAACCTGAATCTTGTGTTCTTTGAATCAGAGACTGCCTTCCCATCTCTGTGGTTGGAACCCTTGGACTTCTGCACAGAAAGCAAGGAAAGACCAAATTATGCAAAAGAACAGTCTTGAATGGACAAGTGCTACGGTTCAAAAATTGTCAGGTAGATGTATGTTAATACGTTCAGAAATAAAAATTGAGCTGATGAAGAGGCAGGACACAAAGGGCTCATTGTGAATCTTCTTGTTTATTTTGTATACTATCTCATTATTATCAAGTCTTTGCTACAACAAATTAAAGTAAGACCAAAAACAAACAAAGAAACAGAAACAAAAAAATCCCATGAACTGGCTTATCCTCTTAAATAGGTGAGCACGTTGAACATTCTTCAGTCCTATTCCGGAAATACATGAAGTTTTTTTTTTTAAGATTTTGTTTATTCATTTGACAGAGAGAGACACAGTGAGGAGGAACACAAGCAGGGGGAGTGGGAGAGGGAGAAGCAAGCTTCCCGCTGAGGAGGGAGCCGGATATGGGGCTTGATCCCAGGACCCCAGGATCATGACCCAAGCAGAAGGCAGATGCTTAAAGAATGAGCCACCCAGGCGCCCTGAAATACGTAAAGTTTTAACACGTATTTATTGAGCACCTAGAATGTGCCAGACACTGTTGCAGGGGCCTGGGCCTCAACAGTCAACACAATAGACTCCCCCCACCCCCAAAAAAATCCCAGCCCTCGGGAGAAACGTGTTATTCTAGTGGGGGGGGTAGACAATAAAAATAAATGAGTAAAATATAAAGGATGTTGATGGGAACAGATGCTACAGGGAAATAGAAAGCAGGAAATGAAGCTGCTGGAGGTTGGAGGTCTGTGGGGGTTGGGGACTCAGGGAATATTCAGAGGATCACTTTGACCTTGGTCAGTGGGGAAGTTTTGTCCTCACTCCTGGCTAGGATTGGCTACCATCTAGTGCCCTCTTAACAAAAATAACAGAAACACCACGAGGAGACCACTAACATTTCGGGTTGCTGACTTTTCTTCAGGGGCCCAATTTCAGATTTAAAAAAAATCAGATATAAAATTGGTTTGCCTTCTACTGAAACGCTTTGATTCAATCTGTGGGCCACCGTTGAGCTCCGCCTGCACATTTTCATGAGGGAATACAGCCAGTGATGTTTCAAAGCAGCTCCTGACTGCTTCACACATTTTCAAAAGTTTTTAGAGGCTAGGTATCGAGATCCAACCACAGACACACAGGGAGAATTATTCCAGTTTTCCTTTCTTCAGAGAATCGACACTTTTCTTTTGATTTCTCTTGGCACTTCTGGCTTAAACCCGCTCTGTTCATGTTCAAGTTGGTGCGGACGTCTCTCCAAAGTGTTTGGTTCTCTTCTCTTTTACCGATCCTTTACAAAGCTGGAGGATTTCTAATGGTGACTGTGGGTCTATCTCGGGGTCTGTCTCGGGCATGCATTGCAAAATGAGTTCCTCGCTAGCAGCGGCAGCTCCAGCATTTCCATTATGGAAGGACACAGGGGCCCGCTTCTAATTGGAGTTTGGAGGTGGGGGCGGGCATGGGGAGTCCGGCTGGGGCCTGCTCGAAGTTGCATTTGCATTGCAAATACATGATTTTTCTTCAGTTTAGGTGTTTTAGGGGAAATGGCTGGAGAGGGGGTGAGAGCTGGTGGAGGTTGTTAGAGAGTCTGAAAGCCCGCCGCCCTGCCTCCACACTACCCTTTAGGGCCACAGATGCTTCCCGGACTGGGAGGAGCAAAGGGAAGACTAAGCTCCTAGCTGATCTCTCACTCCTGTGTTCCAGTCCCGGGTCACGATCAGAGTCAAGTCTAGGACTTCTGTATAAAGCGCTGAGATTAAGTTTGCCTTGGGCTCTCCTTTGCTTCCTCTTTTCCTGCTTCAGCCTTTGGGGGAGCTCCGGCTAATCTCTGCTTCTCACTTCAGTTTAGCAAATATTTATGGAGGATACTCTATGAGCTCAGCGTTCTACTAGGCAATGGGTGGGGGGATAGAATGATGAACTGATAAACATACAAGTTGGGAACCGACAGGAGTTCAGGCCGGGAAGTCTTCCAGACTCATTTACATTTTAATTTGGGATTACTGAAGAGCAAATGCTTTAACACAAAGGGAGGAAGCTATTATAACCCAACAAGGGGAGGCAGGATTGAATCAGTGGGGCCTGTGGGGGTTGGGGGTGTACTGTGTTCAAGTCATCCCACCCAGGTATCACGTAATCTCAAAAGAAGAGAACAATCTCCAACGGTCTTTGAACACGTTAATATTCTGTGCCTCTATGATTCTTGGTCGTAGCCTAGTCCCATCTTGGGGGAGCCATAAGATTAGGTAAATGCTCAAGATTCCTTCCAATTCCTGGATGATTCTACTCAGCTGTTATCCTTCATGTACAGAGATGACTCCGCTTATCATTCTTAAACATTCTATAATTAAACATTTACTCTGCGCTGGATATGAGAGATTATGGGCTGGCATCCCCAGGAGTTGATGATTCCCTGGTATGTTGGTTTCCCAGGGCTGCAGGAACAGAGTACCACACACCAGACGGCTGAAAGAACCGAAATTTATTGTTTTGCAGTCCTGGGGGCTAGAAGTCCAAAATCAAAGCACTGGCAGGGCTTCTGAGGAAAGATCCTTTCTCATCTTTTTCCATTTTGAGAAGGCCCAGGTGTTGTTTGGCTTGTGACAGACTAACTCTGTCCGATCTCTGTCTTCATCTTCACAAGGTTGACTTCCCTCTCTGTGTGTCTCTTCTCTTCCAGCAAAAACACTAGTCATACTGGATTAAGGGCCCACCCAACTTCAGTATGACCTCATCTCAACTTACATCTTAAATACATCTGTAAAGACCCTATTTTCTTTTTTTTTCTTCAAGATTTTATTTATTTATTTGACAGAGAGATCACAAGTAGGCCAAGAGGCAGGCAGAGAGAAAGGGAGAAGCAGGCTCCCCGATGAGCAGAGAGCCTGATGCGGAACTCGATCCCGGGACCCTGAGACCATGACCTGAGCCAAAGGCAGAGGCTTAACCCACTGAGCCATCCAGGCGCCCCAAGACCCTATTTTCAAATAAGGTCACATTCATAGGTATCATGGGTTAAGACTTCAAGATATCTTTTTTGGGGACACAATTCCACGGACAACATCTAGTGACCAACAATGTTTGTCTATGTGGAGGAATTAGGTTTTGATCGGCAGCCATGAAACAGACCAAAACAAAATGGTCCTGGGGGAGGAAACCATGATCTGACTAACCTGATGTGCTTATCAGTTGTGCTAATGAGTCATACGAGTATTCACCAGATCTATCATACTGGCTTAATTCCCCCTCCCTTCCTCCCTTCCTTCCATCCATCCCTCCCTCCCTCCCTCAATCCCTCATGGAATGATATGGTTAAATATTTGGTGCTCTGAAATTTATGGGAAGCTCTGGATCAGAAAAAGGTCCTGTCTGGGGCACCTGGCTGGCTCAGTGGGAAGAACTTGATCTTGGGGTCATGAGTTTGAGCCCCAAGTCGTGTGTAGAGATTACTTAAAATAAACTAATAAAATAAAAAAAAGGTACTTTCCTGTGAGTAAGGTAAATACTGAAGTACTCCTTTGTTTATCACATACCCAAAAACCATAAGAGAGCTTACCAAGAGTTTCATAACTGAAGGATCTATTGTAAGTATTCAGGTTTATACTTAGCTTCGAATTATACATATACATTTTAAGTAACTTCGCTTAGAGCATCAACATTTCCATCTGCGCATTATATGGGTATTATTGTCTCTATCATTGGCTTGTGTGATAACCGGTGACATAGTTTCTTAGCACCAGGAGACCAATTACAAGTTCAAATCAGTGATGTTGCTCTCTAATCTCAATCAACCAAAGTGAAGAAATTCAGTTCATGCTTTTCTTAGAGCCAGAAGAGGAGGCTCTGGCAAAAAAGCTGTCCTATCATCTCCCCTTCCCCCATAAGTGATCTCCAATCCTCAGTTATCACAGAAAGAAAGGACAGAAAACTATGCCTAATATGTTCGGGCTCACTGTGAGTTGTAACATAGCCCAAAGAGCAAATGAATGAAAATTTGTTAAAATAATTATCAGGAGAAAATTGCTCAAGAGGGGTAAGCTGATGTGTTACAGAACTCTGCCGGGGATGAGGATCAGAATGGGACATGCCAATAGGATTAAGCTGTTACAACAAACTCGTGTTTTGTTTCAATTCAAGCTCACTGTTTTGAATTTGGACTGGTTATCGGAACTCCCTCTCCATGGGTCTACGTGGGATGTTCAGATCTGTCCTTATCAATGTCATGGATGTTTCAAAAAAAAAAAACTTTTGGGAAAACAAATGGAAGGTGATACAGGATCCCTTGGAGGCTGCAGGCGTGTCTGGTTGCACTCTTATTTAAAGATTAGTGAAAAATTCTCAGGAGCACGGGACCCAAAAGGGAAATGTGAAATGTAATGGTATTTGGTCAGTGGAGCAAAGGGATTTGTAGTGGTGAAAGAAAATACAGATGAAGTTATTTGGATTGTGCTTTTTATATCTCTCTTAGCATAATTCAGGCTTAGAAAGGATCTCAATTGTGATTTTGTGGGCTTAGTTTTGACCTGAACAAAACGGATTTGCCAGTTTTGTTTCTTCTTTTTATTCAAATGGGACACACCCTCCTGGTTTTGAGAAATCTGATTGTTATCTCTTAGTCAGAAGCATACTTGACGAAGTACTCTTTACAATTTTGGATGGTTAATCATGCTGGATTTTTACCAAAGACCTCAAGGGAGACTTAACTTGAAGGACAAAGATGGTTGTCAAGTGAGCTATGGATTAAGATCTGCTTCTTTGGTGGAAGTTCAGTGAAAATAGTTTAGGCAAAGGTAGATCAATAAGGCAGACACAAAGAAATAAAATATGCTTCTGGGGAATAAGCGAGGCAGAGCAAATGCACTGGAACTCATTAACGAAGCAGCCGATGAGCAATTCATAACCAATATCTGAGATATAATTTAAGACCCGAAGGTCACGTAATATCAACTCTATTGCAACACACATGCACCAAAAGTCTGGCTGGCAATTTTCTTGAGCTAGCCTTAGCTGTTTTTATTTCTCACAAAGTGTTTCTCCGCAGGCACAGGCGCGCACGCGCGCGCGCGCGCGCGCACACACACACACACACACACACACTCAAGATGAAGAGTAAAATCGGATTTATCGGAGGCATTTACTTGGATTAATTAGGTAATAAAAGCATTTTCAAATTGCTAATTTACTAAGCAATGTCACCGGAATGCTGAATTACTTTACTTTTATTATAATGATCAAAAGAGATAAATGCAGGCCCAGCCACAAAACCAAAGCAGAGAGAAGAGAGGCAGCAGTCATTCTTTGCATAATTACTGGTATTTGTTATCCTTGCCTTGAAAAGGGGATCATCAGTTTTTCTAAAGACTGTTTTCTTTGCTTCAGAGCCTCTTCTTCAGAATGCTGTTTATCATCCACGTTGTCCTCATTTACCCAGCAACAAATGCACTACGAATATGGTCTTCATTAGTCAATTTAATTTTGGTTCAAAACGTTAATTAAAGAGTGTACATTTCATTCTTACAGGGATGAGACTTAAAAAGAAAACTCTTGGTTCTCAAGTGTTAGGTTAAATTACTAAACGCAGAGTTGAAAAACAGGGTTAATCAGTGTGAAATTTAGTATCATGAGCCTGGAGTTGATTTTGATAATCGATTATAATTCATTTTCCTACCCCTTCAGGAAAACAAAGTTTCAAAAATCATGGAATATTAAAAAAATCATGGAATCTATAGCTTTATTTATATTTAGGGGGGAAAATTTTGAAGAAAAGAAATGTAAGAGGAAACAGAAAGGAACTTTGCCTCAAAGAGAAAAACACTAAAGAAAAAGCAGCTAAACCAGATATCCCATCCCTAGAAAATAAATGAGAATTTTATTATTTCTTCGTTTAAAAAAAATCCGTCCTTTGCCAAATCTAAGAACGTTGCCAACTCGGGAGAAAAAGGATCCATTTTTCTAAATAACCATATTTAATAATTTCCATGAAATTGACATTTTGAATAATGGCAAAACGCCAAATTAAAAATTATGGATTCCTAATCCCTAAATTCTGAGCTCATTTTCTTAAGAAATACCTAAAATACACTTTAAAACGAACCCAATTAATATAATTACAGAGGGTTTAAATAACACATTCAAACTGGATCTGTTTCTGTAAAACACAGCTGTTGTTATTTATATTTTGCTATTACTTAAAATTAGAAATGTGGCCATATATATTAAGTAACTTTTTGAAAAGAGTGAATCTGTTGTCTTCTGCATCATTAAATTTTTAAAAAGCTCCTACGACCAATTAGCTTGGAAATCTTATATTCATGCCTCCTCTGAATATTGCTGTGGTCTTAACAAGGAAAGCAGCACATTCAGGTGTTCAGTGTAACAGAAACAAGGCACAGGCAGCAACTTGTATCCCTTGGTAGTTGACATGCTAATTTCTTTGCCTTCTCTCTTTTGCTCACTCCACCCCGCTTCACCAACCCCCTTCCCCTCAAGAAACGAGGCACCCTTCGAGCCGTGGACCATGCCTTGCGGCGAGTGGAGACGCCGGAAGAGCGCGGGCAGAGCGCGCGGTGCCCACACCCTTGACCGCCGGGTGAGTGCGGGTGGCCGCGGCTGGCGCGGGAGAAGGGAGAGGGTCGGGAGCGCGGGGTCTACGCGGCACCCCTCCATCCCCCCTCCGCCGGGTCTGGGGAGCTCCGACACGAGGCCCGGGGCCCGCAGCCCCGGGCTGGGCCCGGGCGGGGATGGGCGGGCGGGGGGCGGAGCGCGGCGCTGCGCGGGGCGGCGGGAAAGGGGCGGGGAGGACAGCTCAGGCAGGCTCTGGCGGGCAGAGGGACGGTGGCAGAACCTGTGGGCTAGGTGGGAGGCTCACCGTCAGGGAGGAAAGGCAGCGAGGACCGCACGGCTGGGCAGGGAAGAGACGCTGGGGGAGTCCGGGGCTCAGGTCGCCTACACCTTCTCCTGCAGCGGACACAGCGCAGCGGACGGCGCACCGGCCGCATCGGCTATCCTGCGCGCAGGTGGGCACCCCGGCGCGCAGCGCTCTGTTCCCCTCCAGGGCCGCCGCGGGCTGGACGCCCTGGCGTTCAGGCCACCGAGCTCGGGGACGAGGACCGTTCAGCTCCGGGGGCAGCGGGAAGGTGCACGGCCCTTTGGTGTGCCCGCCTGTGCGCGCGCGCTGTGCTGGGTGGGGAAAGAGGTGCGGAGAAGCCGCCTCCCTGGAGATTCTGCCCCGCGGGTCTCCCAGTCCCCACCCCCACCCCCCTCCTCGAGAGCCGAGCCCCGGAGTGGCTTCGGAGGACTGCGACCGCCCCCCCCCCCCATTTCGGTGGTGCGTGCAGGTCGCTCCTCTTCCCAGTCTACACCCAGGAACCATCCGGAGGCCCCCTGCTCGGGGGCCCTCGGGACTGTAGAAACCTGGGGAAACGAGAGAGCGGTGGCAGTACCAGCCGGGGCGTGTGCGGGGAAGGCAGGAGTTGCCGGAGTATTGTCTGCCGGGCGGGTGCTTGAGCCCGCGCGTTCGCTCGCGCTTTCAGGGCAGGGGTGGGGTTGGGGGAGGGGGGAGAGGGTGGGATGGGGTCTGCCGAACTTATCTCGGAAGGCGGACGGTGCACATGCACTTGGCGCCTTGTGCACGTTTGGATGAGGGTTTAGTGGAGGCACATGGGAGCAGGATTGGTCGCCGGCGGCCCTCCCGCCCCCGAGCCTCTTGGGATGGCCCAGCGCGGTGTTCGGGGTCGGGAAGGAAGGGAGTGTGAGTGTGTGTGAATGTCCGTCCTAGGGAGAAGGAGGAGAGTGGCTCAAGGAGACTTGATTTTCTTGGATTGGCTGCAGTTCTTTAAACCAAGCCAGGCTTTCGGGGCGTTAAAGTAAATTGCGGGTAAGTGGGCACGGATCTCTGGTGGGGCTAAAAACAACAACAAAAACCCAACGCGCTGGGTTTGCGGGTTCGGCGGGCATACTGGCTGGGTGGCTCCGGGCGCTAGCTCGCCTAGTGGGAGGGGGTGGGGCTGGAGGTGGGAGTGGGGGTGGGGGTGGGGCTTGCGACTTTGGCTTAAGGTGCTGGAGCTGGAGCACTTGTTCTCGGTGGACTGTGGGACTCAGAGGAGGTAAAGAGCTACGCGGCGCGGTGTGTTATTCTCATTTAACTCTGGAATCTGTATCTATCTCTCTCACACACGCACACACACCCCTGTTTGGTCTGTAATTCTCAGTTAACTCCAGAATCTTTGTCTCTCTGTTTTCTCTCACTCACATACACAAAAAACACCCTGGTTTCATCTTATTTTCAGTTAACTCTAGAATCTGTATGTGTCTGACTCTCTTTACACGCGCGCGCACACACATATCTCTCTCATCTCGTGGCGGCTTTGGCTAACTGATAGTTGTTTGTGGATTTTTATCTATTGCTTGTTCTACTCATAGATTTTGATTCGTCTAACCTTTTTTTTTTTTTTAAGAAAAAAAGACCTACCTGGATTAGAATCTGTGGGGTGTGGGAAGGACCTTTCAGCATTCTACATTCACATTTAAAACGGGTGTAGGGCATTATGATGAAAATAACCCCTAACTGCTCATTAGAATGGAAAAAGGACTACTTCATCTTAGAATTATTATTTTATTACTAGTTTTGTTATTTATTATCTTAAAGAGACATTTCACAACCGTTAGAGAAAGTACCCTTTGCCTGGATCTCTCCCTCATATTTTTCCTCTTTGTGGTAATTTACAGAATTCTTAATTACCCAGTTAACAAAGTGGTTAAGTTGTCTTCTGATTTGAAATGGCAGATCTTGAAATGGTTGTAGGTTGGCATGTGGGTGAGTTCTGTGACTCCCATCTCTTTCTTTAATGAACTGATCTGGGAGAGTGGTGTTGATCTGAGGCTTAACGCATGTTTCGATTTCTGAGTAATTTATCAAATCACTGGGGGAGAGGGACTCCTCAGAAATTTTCCACAGAGGAGAAGGTACCCTTTTATCTCGTGGAGCAAATATTTTGCCACTTTTCCCCCAATTGTCCCTGTTAGTTCCCTAGGAAAGATGCGTGGTTGATGAATAATACATAAGGCTTATTTCTCTTTTATGTCTACAGGTGGCAGTGTGGAAGCCAAAACGGGAGCTTCCCGAAGTGGTTTCTGAAAAATAAAGATAAGCTAGTACAGGAATCAGAAAAACCACAGGTATGTAGAACAATTAATACACCTAGCTGGCTTATAATTATTGCATTCCAATATCTTGACATTTATATAGACTTTTATGAAGTGAAACCTATTTTTGAGATATTCCCAAGGAGAAAATGGCTTATTCTATTCTAGATAATGTATTTAAATAAAATCCTGCATTACCTTTTACTCTGCTAAGAGAAGCATTGTTTGTCTGTTGTGACCATGTGGCTTTGCATTTAACCCATTGTTGCTTGATACTTGCTTTGAAAAACACTTCCCGAAACTGTATAAAACTGCCCAGTTTGGGGAATAATTGCATTTGGGACACTTTTAACAGGTCACCCTGTTGAGCCGACGTAACCGCATTTGCTTTTCACAAAAATTATGTCTCACTTGACTTGGCATACCATTCTCAGGCAGAATACCAATGCGTTAAGCTGCTGCTTTTAAACTAGTTCCCCTCCTTTTTTTTTTTTTAAACTGTCTGTCCATTTTCTTCTCCTACCAAGCTGAAAATACGAACCTTCATAATTCACCCATTTCACTGAATTAACGGCTGGTTTCATTCGGGATCAAAGACAATCAAATTGAGGCTGTTTTTCATTTTGACGCAATTTAAAAGAATTGGCCTTTGAGGATCATTCAGATACAAAGTTTTGCATATTAAGGCCCTTTCCCAACAGCTGGGTAGCACTGTGTTATGAACCGTAGAAGAAGGGAGGGTTCATCCCTCTGGATTTTTACCTTAGAATGGGGCTCTCATGAGGAAGCTAAAGTTATTACTACGTTGGCTGTGTAAGGGACAGACATCAAAATGGCTGTTAAAGAGAATGAAGCCTTCTCTTTCCTCCGAGTGTATGCATTCATCACAATCAGGAATGTGGTGATATCTTGTGATTTTTGACATTCTGCCTTTACAGCTGAAGAGGGATTTAATTAGCCCCTGCCAATGAGGGTGTAAAACAAAGTCAGATGCTGTTCCCGAAGCTTAAAAAGGCCAAATTGGACACTTACCAGTAGAAAACACACTGGGAGCTCTGACTCAGAAAGTATAGGCTACAGTAAGGACTGAGAGGTTCTTACTATAAAGGTTCTCCCATGGAGATGGAGTGGCTTCTGGAAAGTTCGAGGACATTTAGGAGGACATTTAGGAGCACGTAAGTTTGCACTTAGATTCCTTATCGGACTCCGGCCTCTGGGAAGTAACTAATCATCCCTCAAAGGCTTCTAATAGGAATAGGGTCTAATCTTCTAGGGCAGAAAGGAAGGGGCAACAAGTTGACATTTTATTCCGGTTTTGAATCCTGCCAATCTCATCATAGAGACATGAGGTGCTGTAGAGATTTTATGACGTATAGAATCCATACAATAAAGTGTAAAATGCATTATTTTCGATGTGTCCCGCTCAGTGAATTTTGACACGTGCACACACCATGTGAACCCCACCCAGGTGAAGATAGAGGACACATCCACTACCCCCGATTTTCTCCTCTTTCCCCTTCTGGGCAGTTTTTATCCCACTTCCAGCCTGAATGAAGGTAGCCATGTTATGATTTTTTTTTCACATTGTAATTTTTAAAAACTCCATCCGCTAGTTTTGTCTGCTGTTAAGATCCATATAAATAGTATGCTACAGAAGGGATCCTTGTGTATGTCTTACACATTAACATAAAGTCTAGGAGATTCACCCGTGTTAATGTGTGTGGTAGTCATTCATTCTAGTTTCTTACTAATATGTAGTTCCAGTGTATGGACCTACGTTTGCTTATCTATTCTGTTGGAGTTTTGGGTTGTTTTCAGTGTGTGGCTAATATGAATAAAGCAGCTATGAACATTTTTTTTAATTTTAATTTTTTTTTAAAGATTTTATTTATTTATTTGACACAGAGAGAGAGGGTGAGAGAGGGAATACAAGCAGGGGGAAGTGGCAGAGGGAGAAGTAGGCTTCCCTCGGAGCAGGGAGCCCGATGTGGGGCTCGATCCCAGGACCCTGGGATCGTGACCTGAGCCGAAGGCAGATGCTTAACAACTGAGCCACCCAGGCGCCCCCATTTTTTTTTATTTTTAAAGATTTTATTTGAGAGGGAGAGTGTCCATGCGTGCATGCGGGGGTGGAGGTGGGGGAGAGGAGCAGATGGGGGAAGAAGAGGGGCGAAGGAATCTCAAGCGGACTAGGAGGCGGAAGAAGAAGAGGACGACCACGAAGCAGAGGAGGACAACGTGGGGCTCGATCTCATGACCCTGAGATCACAACATGAGCCGAGACCCAAGAGCCGGAGGCTTAACCGCCTGAGCCACACAGGTGACCCTGAACATTCTTGCTTATGTTTTTTGGCACACATGCCCACCATTTCTCCTGAGCACATGCCTAGGAATGGAGTTGCAGGCTCATAGAGAAGGCTTCTATTTAATTTAGCTTTAGCAGATCATTGCCAAATAGTCTTCCAAAGCGATTGTACCAATTTAAATTCCACAGTGGTGTCAGGAGTTCCATTCGTTCTGCATTTCCGCCAACACTTGGTTTGGGGGTCTTTGTAACTTCAGCTGTTTTTGTCGTGGGGGTGGCGAATGAGCAGCTCCCTGTGGGTTTTAAAATTAAAAAAAAAATTAGTTGTGGTAAAATACACATGACATAAAATTTACCATGGTAACCAGTTTTGCACGTGCAGTTAGTGGCATTAAGCACATTGACTGTGTTGGGTAACAACCATCAGCACCATCCATCTCCTGAACAGTTTTCATCTTGCAGAACTGAAACTGTGCCCGCGAAGCAATAAATCCCGGGTCCCTCTTCCCCCAGCCCCTGGCAACCACCGTCCTGTTTTCTGCCCATGAATTTGACCACTTTAAGTACCTCGTATGGGTAGAATCCTAGAATATTTGTTCTTTTGTAACCAGCTTATTGTACTTATTGTACTTAGTTTATTGTACCTTACGAATTTTTCAGGCTGAATAATACTAACACTGTATGCTCAGTTTCTTCCTCTGTCTGACCTCCAAACAGGGCAGTGCCTGGGGAATTCATACCAAATTTGTTTATCCTTCTGTCGGTGGACACTTAGGTTGCTGCCACCTTTTGCCTGCTGTGAATAGTGCTGCCCTGAACCAGGGCATACAGATAGTTCGAGACCCTGCTTTCAGTTTTCTGGGGGTACATACCCGGAATTGGAACTGCTGGATCGAATGCTAATGCTATTTAAATTTCTCGAGGAACCACTGTAGCTACTGCACCATGTTACATTCTCAAAAGTGTGGAGGGGGTTCCAGTTTTTCCACATCCTTGCCAACACTTGTTCTGTTCTTTCCTTTTTTGTTTTTTTTTTAAGAGAGGAGTTGTGTGCCCACACATGAGTGAGTTGGGGAGGGCAGAGGGGGAGGGGCAGAGGGAGAGGGGGAGAGAGAGAACCCCAGGCCCCAGGAAGGCTGCACACCCAACCCAGCACAGAGCCAGAGTCAGGGCCCAATCCCATGACCCTGAGATTTTGACCTGCGCCGAAATCGAGTCAGACACTCAACCAACTGAGCCACGCAGACACCCCTGTTGCGTTTTTTCTTTTTTTTTCTCTTTTCTTTTCTGTCCCCTCCCCCTCTCCCCTTCCTTTCTCTTCCCTCCCTTCCCCTCCCCTCTGACAGTAGTCATCCTAATGGGTGTGACGTGGTCCTTAGGTTTTAATTTATGTTTCCTAGTGACTAATATTAAATGCGACTTCATATACTTACGGGCATTTTGATATCTTTTTATGAGATTTTTGTTAAAATGTCTTGCCAGATTTTGGATTGGCTTTTTTTCTTTTTTTCTGTTGGAGTTATTTTCTGTTCTGTATGGGAGTCCTTTGTCAGGTATATGTATTATTACAAATATTCCGGTGCGTGGCTTGCCTTTTCACTGTCTTCGTGCAATCTTTTGATAATTTTTTTTTGATAATTTTTAATGAAGTCCGGTGATAGATTTTTTTTTTCTTTTATGGCTCTTGCTTTTTGTGTTCTGTTTATAAAACTTTTGCCTACTCTGGGATTATTTTTTAAAAACTCTTTTAGTTATTGAAAATGTGTAAAGGCAATCTGCTTGTAAAATGCGGTATATTATAAGCTTGTTTCAAATATGTGCCCTAAGAATGAAAGTTGGGAATGTTCTTAACTGCAGCAGGTGCCAGAGAAAGTGTTTGAAAAACAATCTTTTTCAGTAAGACACACGGACACAGGTGCTGTTAATGAAAGTGGCCCCTGTTGTGGTCTTCCCCTAAGCCTGATTATGTCCTCAGGGGGCCCCCTGGAGTGGCAGAAACCCTAGGGGAGAAGCTGGTGATGACTTAGCTAAAAGAAGGGATGTGGCCAAATGGATGAGTATCCACTTTTCCTTAATTCATAATCCATACTCACCGAATGATCCTTCCCTTCTTCCATTTCCAAGGAAGGTTGCCACTGGTTGATGCCTCTTCTTTCATTTGCCTCTGAAATAGCAGTGCCCCGCAGGATTCTGCCATTTGTTAGCCTTTTCTCTTCTCCACCTATATTTTTTCCCCTCGGGGCCCTGTGTTCCTGTTTGCTCTTAGGTCTTGAGTTGTCCCTCTCCCTCTGCCCTGTGTTCAAAAGGCTCCCCAGATCTTTATCTCCTGCTCTCACCTCCTGTCCTTCCAACAGAAGGTCTAGATCTGTATCCTTACCTGCCTCTCCTGGACCTCTCGCACAGGGTATCCCACAGGTGCTTTTATAAAACAGGCGTGGTGTTTCCCTTCAGTCTGCTCTTCTGCTTCCTGCCTTAATTAATGTAGTTACCATTAATCCAGGATCCCAAAGTAGAAATCTTGGCACTGTCTGCATCCTCCTACGTGGCCCCTGTCCCTCTCAGAGGCTGTGTTTAGTTTGGTTAGGGTCCCCTCTGGGATTTGTAGTAATAGCCTCCCCACCAATCTCCGTGAGCCTTCCCCCTTGCCTCTAATCCCCCACTTGTCATCAGTTTGCCTTTCCTAAAACACAGATTTAATCATGTCATTTCCTACTTAAAAGTGATTTGTAGCTCTCTAGAGCTTACAAGAGGCATTCAGATTCCCTAGCATGATTTACAGTATGACACTCTTCATTATTTGCCTTCAACCTGCTTTTCCTGTTCTGTCATCTGCCATGTCCTCCCCACACTCCATCTGTCCTCAACTATTTGCCATTCCTAGAACTTTCCTTGAGTTGTTCTTCCCTGCATCTGTGCTTTCGCACATGGTCTACTTCTGATGTCCCTTCCTATGTACTGGGGACTTCCTGTGTTTTCCTCTAGAAACCAGCTCCAGGGTGACCTCTTCTTGGAGTGAGCCTTCCTGTCATCTAAGTAGATCTTGTTACTCACCCTTTTTCAGTGTCATTAGAGGAGATGCGGACATGTCAGCACCACTGCGTATCCATCTTTGTGCCCCCAGCAGTGAGTGAGAGCACTGCCTCACAGAAGAAGGCATTTACTACATGTTCGCGGAATGAATCCATTCCTTATGGTAGCAGTTAGCTTTTTGCTGTTTAACAAGACACCACAATATCATTTTAGTCAGTGGTTCATTTTAATCTCTATTTATTTTTATTTTTTATATTTGTTTATTTGAGAGAGAGAGCATGAGCAGTGGGGAGGGAGAGGGAGAATTAGACACCGTGCTGAGCAGGACCCTGGGATTATGACCTGAGCTGAAGGCTGTCCCCACCCCGGTGCCCCCCCAGTCAGTGGTTTAAAACAACCAGCATTTAGTTGAGCTCTTCATTCTATAAGTAGGTTGCTCTACTGATTGAGCCAGGCAAGTGCCCCAACATATATTTTTCTCTTTTTTTTTAACTTTAAAAGATTTTTTCAGTGTTCCAGAATTCATTGTTTATGCACCACACCCAGTGCTCCATGCAATACATACCCTCCCTAATACCCACCACCAGGCTCCCCCAACACCCCCCTCCCAAACCCTGAGTTTGTTTCTCAGAGTTCACAGTCTCTTCAGAGACTGTGGGAGGGTTTGTCTCCCCCTCCGATTTCCCCCACCTCCCTTCTTCTCTCCTCCCAGTGTCCTCTGTGTTATTCCTTATGCTCCACAAGTAAGTGAGACCATATAATAATTGACTCTCTCTTCAGGTTGGCCTGGGGTTCTTCACACTGTGGGGTGGCAGCGTCCTAAGAGTGCTGGGTGGGGTGGGCCAGGGGTGGTGGTGGGCACACAAAAAGTTTCTTGTGGCCTCCGCTTGCAAGTGCCACAAGGTTATTTACGTTAGCCGAAACAAGTCACGAAGCCAGCCTTGATCCAGGAGGTGGCGAAATGGATTCTACCTCTTGAAGGGAGAGTGTCATGTTGAAAGGAACACACATAGAGGAAGATAATTGTAGCCATTTTTTTTCAAGTAATCTACTGCATTTGCCTGGGAGCAGGGAGATGGGATTGGTGACTTAGGTCACCAGCACGGAGGACAGCTTTGACCCCAGGTGCATCTAACTGCATCTAAGATGAGTCTCGCTAAGATGGTCCCATGGTCATCGGCATCCTCCTTTGATTCTCCTGCTGACTCCTATGTCTTATCCTTTTAGCCAAAGCATATTTAAGACAGCCTCAGTTTCTTTCTGGCCTTGATGAGATACCGTTGATGCTGTAGGAAGGGGGAGTTGCTCTAAAGTGCTGGAGAATGGAGAAACCTCTCTCTCCTCCTCATTCTGGACACTGCTGTGGATACCCTTGGGCATGGGGGACCCTCCCATTAGGACGCACGCTTTAGTGTTTGCCATTGATATGTCCTGGGCATCCAATTTAAAAGGCACTTTGGGGGAAGGAGAATGTCAGGAAATGAAAAGGGATCTGACTGATGGGGGTTGTTCATCTGTGTTTTCGCTCACCGTGGGTGAAAAGTGAAGATCTTGTATTGAGAAACAGTAGTAGTTTACCCAATCTATCTTTCTTTCTTTCTTTCTTTCCTTCCTTCCTTCCTTCCTTCCTTCTTTCTTTCTTTCTTTCTTTGACAGACAGAGATCACAAGCAGGCAGAGAGGCAGGCAGAGGAGGAAGCAGGCTCCCTGCTGAGCAGAGAGCCCGATGTGGGGCTTGATCCTAGGACCCTGAGATCATGACCTGAGCCAAAGGCAGAGGCTTAACCTACTGATCCACCCAGGCGCCCCTAGTTTACCCAATCTTAATGTGTTTGTGCTTTTCCAGCTGTTACAAACTGTTCAGAGTGAAAACCTGAATTTAAGTGTTTGTGATGTACTACTTATTTATTCAAGGATTCTTTGTAAGGACTAACGTGCGTTAAGAGAAGTACGGTTACAGTACACGTGCAGGAGCTTGGTTGAAATATACATGAAGTGTATACTGGTAAATATCCTCAGGAAAACACACTTCCAAAGGTAGTAGAATAACCTTGGATCAGTTTGAGTTTCTCCAGAACTTTGTTTTAGTACAAATTGGTATGTTTTAGTAGAGCTGGTAGAAGTAAAAAAACAGGGTGCTTGGGTGGCTCAGTCGTTAAGCGTCTGCCTTCAGCTCAGGTCATGATCTCAGGGTCCTGGGATCGAGTCCCTCATTGGGCTCCCTGTTTGGCAGGAAGCCTGCTTCTCCCTCTCCCACTCCTGATTGTGTTCCCTCGCTGTGTCTAATCTTTAAAAAAAAAAAAAAAAACAACAACACAGATCTAAGTTTTTCCTCCTTCAAGCCCATTTCTACTGACTAAAAGGCATAAAATAGGAGGCACTTGAAGGGCCTTAATATCTGTTACAACCTCTTAATGACCTTTTTACATGTTTGCCTCCTGCCTTGTGCCATTCCTAGATTGGCCACTGACAACGGAGGCATGAAACAGCCACAGCCCGAGTAATCCTCTGTCAAAATAATAGATGTATTAGTATTTATGGGTGAAAATAGAACTTTTTAAAAAAGATTTTATTTATTTATTTGAGAGAGAGAGCTCGAGAGAGAGCATGAGAGGGGAGAAGTTCAGAGGGAGACGCAGACTTCCCATAGACTCTAGGATCATGACCTGAGCTGAAGGCAGTCACTTAACCCACTGAGCCACCCAGGCTCCCCAGAACTTTAACTTACATTAACAAACACCTTCTTAACATTTTTTTCTTATGGCATGCTTTTCCTTTTATTTTGTAGAGAATGAAAGATGTAGTTCAGATCTCACTGTACACTATTTATAGATCAGTTTCTTAACTAAATCTCTGTATTGTCTTTGCTGCTGGTTCAAAATAACATAAATTCAAATGACCATAGTTCAATATTTTTAAAAGACCATGACTAGTTTGAGTTAGAAAAATCAATATTTCTAACTATTCACAATTGAGCAAATTAAGGCATTTTGACAGATTGGAATAGGATTGAGAGAGCTTTGGCCGGTATTCATGTTTTGTTTTTCCAAGAGCTAGTCTGATAGCCTAGACAGTAGTGTAAAATGTTTTATATACTGTATTCCTGACATGTTACATAATGTAAATTCTCCTTTCCAAGTTATATGTACTGATGTAGAAATACATAGCCTATATGTACTCTGATTCTTGGGGAAGGAGCAAGGGAGGGAGAAGGAAAGGGAGAACGACAGCGAGAGAGAGAACATACATCCTCCCGTGTAAGGTCAAAATACTAGCAAAAGCTGTACGGAAATCATGAGTGAGCATAGGAGAACTGAGTTACTGACACAGCCAGGTAGGACCAGTGACTTGAGTTTTATCAGGGATTATCAGTTAAGTATTTACATTGAAGAAAGTTATGATAGGGAAATGACTAACAAATTCATGGTTAGAGTTTTTAGAAAAAGCCTCAGATACCCCATGGAATGGTGTTACAGGCAACCTATCGGCTTTTCAGTGGGGATTTAAAAACACATTAAGATGGACTCGATGGTTCATCAGTCATTTCCTGTCCTTTGAATACTAATCCCCACACTGGAAAATACTTGAACTGATTTGCTGGTTTTGTGAATAAACCTATTTTTGTCTCCAATGAATGATAGCAAAATTTTCTTCTTGTTTTGCCAACTGTCAATATTTTGGGTGTTCTGAAGGGAGGCTTGGGCACAGAGGTTGGGATCTGGGGGTGCAGATGCTGACTTGGCGTGTCTGGCTGCCCAGCTGTGTGTGTGTGTGTGTGTGTGTGTGTGTGTGAGCTCTTCCCAGGGTGATGTTGGGGCTCTGTATCTCCGAGGTCAGTGAGTGAGCTCCTGGTGTGTGGTATTTTCCATCACTATCTGTGAAAATGTATAGTCATTAAAATCAAAGCATTACACTGAGAGTTGTCACATTTTATTAGATTGGACCTTGGACCGGCCTGGTGTGAGCATCGCAAGGCTGCACTAGACGTTAGAATGATGCTGTTCAGGTTTCCAGTCAGCTTCTAATAATCTGTGGGTGCTGGGCATATCATTAACTACTCTGGGCTTCGGTTTTGTCTTCTTTAACTTGAGAGTGGGACTGTTTACCTCTAGAAGCCCATCTTACTCTGCTACTCCATCAGTCTTAATGCCAGAATTGTGTCCCCCCCCCTTTGATTTCAATAAACTCCACCGTAAAGCTACTACTGGGATTAAAAACATTTTTTTAAGAGATGCTATTTATTTACTTATTTTATTTGGAGAGAAAGAGCACAGAAGCAGGGGGCAGGGGCAGAGGGAGAGGGAGAAGCAGACTCCCTGTTGAGCAGGGAGCTAGGATCCCTGAGATCATGACCTGAGCTGAAGGCAGATGTGTAACTAACTGAGCCAGCCAGGTGCCCCTCCGCCCCCGGGGTTGATGTCTTTCATCAGTATTGGAAAATTCTTGGGGGCACTTGGGTGGCTCAGTCGGTTAAGCATCAGACTCTTGATTTCAGCTCAAGTCACAATCTTATGGTCATGAGATTGAGCCCCAGTCAGCTCCATACTCAGTGGGGAGTCTACTTGAGATTCTCCCTTCTGCCCCTCCCCCTACTTTCATGCTCTCTCTAAAAATAAATCTCTTTTTTAAAGGTTTTATTAATTTATTTGACAGAGAGTGAAAGCATAAGCAGGAGGAGCAGCAGGCAGAGGGAGAAGCAGGCTCCTCACTGAGCAGGGAGCCTGATGCAGCGCTTGATCCCAGGACCCTGGGATCATGACATGAGCCAAAGGCAGATGCCCAACCATCTTGAGCCACCCAGGCACCCCTAAAAATAAATATTTTTTTTTTAATTTTTTTAATTTTTTTTTATATTTTATTTTTTTATTTCTTTACAGCGTAACAGAGTTCATAGTTTTACACCACACCCAGTGCTCCATGCAATGCGTGCCCTCCACAATACCCACCACCTGGCTCCCCCAACCTCCCACCCCCCGCCCCTTCAAAACCCTCAGGTTGTTTTTCAGAGTCCATAGTCTCTCATGGTTCATCTCCCCCCCAATTTCCCTC
>PISX010009134.1:0-77581 GCA_004024625.1 Mellivora capensis
TCAAAAAGTTGAAAATAGAACTACCCTATGACCCAGCAATTGCACTACTGGGTATTTACCCTAAAGATACAAACGTAGTGATCCGAAGGGGCACGTGCACCCGAATGTTTATAGCAGCAATGTCTACAATAGCCAAACTATGGAAAGAACCTAGATGTCCATCAACAGATGAATGGATAAAGAGGATGTGGTATATATATACACAATGGAATACTATGCAGCCATCAAAAGAAATGAAATCTTGCCATTTGCAACGACGTGGATGGAACTAGAGGGTATCATGTTTAGTGAAGTAAGTCAGTCAGAGAAAGACAACTATCATATGATCTCCCTGATATGAGGAAGTGGAGATCCAACATGGGGGGTTGGGGGGATAGGAAAAGAAGAAAAGAAACAAGATGGGATTGGGAGGGAGACAAACCATAAGTGACTCTTAATCTCACAAAACAAACTGAGGGGTGGTGGGGGAAGGGGGGTCAGGAAGGGGAGGTGGGGTAATGGACATTGGGGAGGGTATGTGCTATGGTGAGTGCTATGAAGTGTGTAAACCTGGCAATTCACAGACATGTACCCCTGGGGATAAAAATACTTTATATGTTTATAAAAAATTAAAAATTTAAAAAAATGAGAAAAAAAAAGAAGAAACAACAACAACAACAAAAATCCTAAGGGTCCTTATAAATGGAGGAGATGGGACAAGAGAAGTAGAGGTCAGAGTGATGCAGTTTGAGAAAGACTTGACCTGCCCTTGCTGGCTTTGAAGATGAAGGAATGGGGCCACGAGACAAGGCATGTGGTCAAGCTGAATAGTTATAAAGGGCAAGGAGTTGGATTCTACCCTAGAGGATGGAACAAAATTGTAAGATAATGGCTTTGTGCTATTTAAAGCCACTTAAGTTTGTGGAAATGTGTTATAACAGCAATAGGAAACTAATACAGGGGTTTGAGTTTAAAAGGAGTCTAAGAAGAAGATAATTCGGGGGCGGGGGGGAATGGAGTAAAAAGAGGCAAACCAGGTCTTCAAGAATCAAGGGGGCTAAGAAACATGGGTAGAGGCTTGAACTTAAGAGAAAAACATGACCAGTGAGAAATTCCCAGAGATAGGACAGATAATGGATTTGTCTGAACTGTCTGCTGTGATCACTGTTAAAATATTGCCCTCACTTTGTCTTTTGTTTGCTGTCTTCAGTGGCTACTAGAGCTCTGGTGTTTCATCCAAAGGCTTTTCTGAGCAGTCATTCCTACCTTGCAAAACTTAGAAGTTCACTTCTGAGAATATAAAGATTTAAAAAAAAAAAACAACCCACAAGAGATCCTTGAATATTCAGAGATATGTAAGGTTAGAAATTTGTTCTCTTTTCAATTATTTCAATAAAAACTGTTTCCTCAGTCCAGTGGGTTGAATAGTGTCCTCTCAAAATTTGTGTCCATCTGGAACCTTAGAACGGGGTCTTATTTCAGTGCACCTGGATGGCCCAATCGGTTGAGTGTCTGACTCTTGGTTTCAGCTCAGGTCATGATTTCAGGGTTGTGAGATCTGGCTGCTGAGTGCAGAGCCTGCTTGAGATGTTCTCCCCAACCTCTTCCTCCCCCACCACTCCTGCCCCTGATCATTCTCTCTCTTTCTCAGAAATAAACAAAATATTTTTTTTTAAATGGGACCTTATTTGGAAAGAGGGTCTTGGCAGATGCAATTAATTAAGGGTCTTGTGGTGGAATCATGCTGGATATAGGGTGGGCCATAAATCCAATAACTGGTGAGGACATATAGGGACATAGGGGAGAAACCATGTGAAGACAGAAGCTGAGATTGGAATGATACATACAAGTCCAGGAACAGTAAGAGCCATCAGAAGCTGGAAAAGGCAAGGAAAGAATCTCCCCTAGAGCCTTTAGAGGAAGGATGGCCCTGGCAATACCTTGATTTGGGTCTTCTGGCTTCCAGAATTGTGAGAGAATAAATTTCTGTTGGAAACCACCAAGTTTGTAGAAATATGTTATGGCAGCCCAAGAAGACTAATAGACTCATGAAATGAGGAAGATGAAATAGATAATGTCTACCAAATGTCTCTTCCAGCAACAAAGTTCCAGGAAGCAATGAGTCTGGAAATCAACTATTGAGCATTATAGGGATTTTTTAAATCTAATTAGGAAAAGAGAATTAACTGTCATTGAAAGATCCATATGTCACATTTATGTTGTTTAAGTTAATTTCACAAATGCCCAATGCATTAGACTTTATTGTCCTCATTTTACAAATGAGGAACCTAAGACTCAGAGAGGTTAAGTAATTTGCATACATTTGCAGGTTACTAAGTGTTGAATTTTTGTTCTGAAAGAAGTGCTCTCAGCAGCACTCCCCATTTTCCTGCAGGCTTCTGCCTGGAAGAAATTCTCTTGGCCATCTAATGCTTTACTCTATTAAGGCTGAAGCTTTAATTGGGTTTAGATGCTGTTTAATATGTCTCTAATAAGATTATACTATGATCTGGCATTGAAATGAACAGTTATTGTTTCACAGAAAAACATGGAAACAAGAAATGGAGTGTATATTTGATATTAGTGATGAAAATGTATATTGTTGGGAAACAATGGTCTAGATGTTCTTGCAAAGCAACAACCGAGGAAGAAACTCACAAGGAGATGAAGCTAGACTATGCTTTGTTACTGAAATACATAATAAAGGATCACTTACCAATGCCAAGTCATGCAACTGAAGACAAGAGAAATTGCCAAAGCACTCACAAGAAATGAAAGAAATTTCAAAACAGTAAGAGGCTGGTGTAACCATCTTCATGCATGATCGAGACTGCTATTAAAGTGTGGATTATCAGTTTGTCAAAAACTTCCAGTGTGTTGAGTCTGTTGAATTTCTAGGACAAGTGATTCAATTACAGAAATAAGGAAACTCTGAACTTAGTCAAATAGGAAATGCTGAGAAAATCCCAGTATCCTTTGCCATGCTTGTCAGTGCCAAAGTTGCTAAAATGACCACCCTCAAGAACATAGATTACAAAATGTAGCATTTCAACATAACACTGTGTGTAATGTCAAATGGTTAAAACTTGCCACCATATTTAATTTTGAACTAATCAAACTAAATGTGGGAAACAGATTTTTGGCTCCCGGGGCCCTCACCTTCAGATGTCATATCCATGAATGTATTACATTTCATGGCCAAAGACACTTGCACACGCCATTAGTCAATTGATGTTAAAATAGGGGAATTATTCTGTATTGTCCGGGTGGCCCAATCTAATCACAAGCCCTTAGAAACTTAAGAGTTTTCTTCCAGTTGAAGACAAGAAAGGAAGCCAGAGAGATGCAGCCAATAAAGGAAATCAGAGATTTAAAACACAAGCAGGGTTTGACACATATTGCTGGCTTAAATATAGAGGGGGCCATGTGTCAAGGAAACCATGACCTCAGCGCTGTAATTACAAGGAGTTGAATTCTTCCAACAACAACAAGCTTGATTCTTCCCCAGAGCCTCCAGCGGAGTTGCAGTTCTCTCAACACCTTGATGTTGCTCTTGTGAGATCTTGAGCAGCAAATCCAGCTAAGCCATGACAAACTTCTGATCTCCAGAATTGTGAGATAATAAAAGGGTATTGTGCCAAGCTGCTAATTTTGTAGTAGTGTGTTGTGCACAAATAGGAAACTTAAGGCACTCTTAGTGCCTGAGTTTGAACCCAGTCTCGTATGAGAATGAATTTGAACTCAGTAATGTGAACACAGAAGCTCCGATAAATAAATGGCGGCTGAACTGGTGAATGAGTGGTGCATAGCCAGCCATGTAGAACAGATAACCAGGAGCCCTGCCTACCTAACCTTCGAGCTTCCTTAGGTCTTGACTCAGTTTTAGATGTGGGGCTGCACAGTTAAACATTCGCTGGTGGCATGACTGACAACAGCAACCCCTTAAAATTTCTGGCAACAAACCAACTAAAGATCACTCAAGGGAAGAATATGAGACTGGTTTTTCCTAAAAACTTTCCAGTGACACTTCCTACTAAGTTCAATAGAATGCCAGCATCAAAGCTTGCAGGAGGGGGCTGGTTATTTGGAAGAGAGTCCAAGAGATGAAAGTGGAGCCCTCTTCTAAGAAATGCTGCATCCTCAATATCCTGACAGCTAAGAGGATGTTATCTGTAAACATCAATGACTGCATTTTGAAAAGTGTTTCAGAGAGTGACACTGAATTTGAGGAAATTTTAGAAATGTCTTAATTTATTTTACTTATAATTTTTCCTTTTATATATAGTCAACTTGTATAGTTTAAATTTTCCATCAAGAATGGCATATCATAAAATTTATACCAAATCTAAAAGATTTTTTTAAATAAGATTAAAATAGTATAAGTGATAAGAACAAAATGCCTCATAGCATTTTTTGTCTTTTTTTACTGGTTCAAAAGTAACAATGCATCTTATAATTGATGGTATTGTAGATTCCATCAAATAATATGACCCTTCCACACATTCTTTTTCCTGTGGCTTTTATACCCCTCAGCTCATTTACACCTACCCCTGCAGGTGTGTATATCTCAACTCTGAGAAGCACCTTAGGGGACCGTTAGGGTTTCTTTCAGTTTTTAGGTTGGACAGTCCTGTGATTCTTCTCAACATTAGTTTTATGCATTGCATTTTTTACGTCAGAATACTGAAACTTATGTTTCAATGCCTTGTTGATTTTTTTCCTTTCCTTACAATTCTGTGTGGAATCTAGTTTTTGCAAACAGGTTACTCTTTCCAGCTGTGGTTTGCTTACTTTCCTTACATCTCTTTAACTCTTTCCTTTAGTCTTACAGGCCCCATGGCCCAAATCTGGCCAGTTAATAAAGGGGAACTGACTTCTGTGAGATGTGACTATAATGAGACAATAAAGGAGGAGCTCCAAGATTGACTCTTGAGTCTGTGAATAAGACTCCCAGAGAGGTTCTTTGTTCTTGTCCAGCAGCAATGATGTATTCAGGAATCAGCTTGGAATAGACCATTGTAGCCTGAAAAGACTAAGTATGATGACTGAGGATTTTGTTTATTCACTTTATTGTGATTGTACCCTGCAATCATATTGTACATTTTATAACCCTGAGATGCACCTGGCCCAGGCGAGATGATCTCTAGCACCTTTCCAGATTACGAATATGATTCTGGGCTTACGCTTCCACGAAGTGTGATGTAACCCACCTTCACTTGTACATTGCTACCTAACCCTGATGAGGATTTTAGGAATCAGAAATTCTGCTCCTACTTTGAAGAAAGTTGCTAATTGTCTTCACTGTGAGTCCTAACTGTGCCAATTTCTTTGGGTGTCCTTTCAGTGGTGGCTTTCAACCTTTTTAAATTACAACCTATAACAAAAGATATATTTTCTTTTTATTTATTTATTTTTTTTAATTTCATTTCTTTTCAGCGTAACAGAATTCATAGTTTTACACCACACCCAGTGCTCCATGCAATGTGTGCCCTCCATAATACCTACCACCTGGCTCCCCCAACTTCCCACACCCCGCCCCTTCAAAACCCTCAGGTTGTTTTTCAGAGTCCATAGTCTCTCCTGGTTCATCTCCCCCCCAATTTCCCTCAACTCCCTTCTCCTCTCCATCTCCCCATGTCCTCTGTGTTATTTGTTATACTCCAGAAATAAGTGAAACCATATGATAATTGACTCTCTCTGCTTGACTTATTTCACTCAGCATAATCTCTTCCAGTCCCATATATGTTGCTACAAAAGTTGGGTATTCATCCTTTCTGATGGAGGCATAATACTCCATAGTGTATATGGACCACATCTTCCTTATCCATTCATCTGTTGAAGGGTATCTTGGTTCTTTCCACAGTTTGGCGACTGTGGCTATTGCTGCTATAAACATTGGGGTACAGATGGCCCTTCTTTTCACCACACAAAAGATATATTTTCTATCCAAATCTAGTTAATGTACATAAATACACACAAAAATGTACACATACTATCAAAAACAAGTTTTATGAAACTATACTTACCTTTACACTGTATGTATATTTTGATGTATTCTATTCTTTAAAAACAAACAAACAAACAAACAAACAATCTGCTGTCCTAACTCACAAAATTGATTTCATGATTCACTGTTTTGGTGTGATCTGCTGTTGGAAAAATATGGCTTTAGACTCATAAGCCTTGTTTGATTTATACATGTAGTATGTATGGCCTCAGTCAATGCCTATACTCGTTATTTTTAAATATGGTGGTCATATGAAACATACAACCCAAACTTTCAAGCAATTTTTCACTCAAATATATGTTATGCTTCAAATTTGGCATCTTGGGGAGTGTTTTGTTTGTGTAAGTTTTGCACTAGTTAGCACAAGTGAATGAAATGTGTTATACAATCTGTTGATAAGGTTGACAGTCTTCTTTGAGTACTTTGAATATGTCATTCAATGGCCTTCTGGACTCCATGGTTTCTGATCATGGACCTCTTAAACTTATTGAGAACCACTTGCATGTGATGATCACATCTCTTTTGTTGCTTTCAAAAGATTCTTTCTTTGTACTGGTTTTCAACAGTTTAGTCAGGTTGTGTATGGGTGTGGGTCCCTTTGACTTTATCCTCAAATGAGAATTTGTTGAGCTTTTTGAATGTATATATTAATATTTCTTTTAACCAAACATGGGAAGTATTTAGCCATTATTTTTTCAAATATTCTTTCTGCCCCTTTTCCTCTCTCTTGCTTTTCGGAGACTCCCGTAATGTTCATATACTTGATGGTGTCTCACATGTCTCTGAGATTCTACCCTGCTTCCCAAATCAGATATTCTTCTTTTTTTAAGATTTTATTTATTTATTTGACAGATCACAAGTAGGCAGATAGGCAGGCAGAGAGAGAGGAGGAAGCAGGCTCTCTGCAGAGCAGAATGCCCGATGCGGAGCTCGATCCCAGGACCCTGGGATCATGACCTGAGCCGAAGGCAGAGGCTTAACCCACCCAGGAGTCCCCCAAATCAGATATTTTTGATTAATCCATCTTCATCTTTGTTGATTCTTTCTTCTGGCTTCACAGTCCTTCGGTTGAATGCTCTTAGTGAAATTTTCATTTCAGTTACTGCATTTTTCATTCTAGAACTTTTGTTCTTTTTTATAATTTCCAACTCTTTGTTAATATTCTGTATTTGTTGAGACATTGTTGTCTTATTTTCCTTTAGTTCTTTAGATTTGGTTCCGTTTGGTATTTTGAATATATTTATAATATCTCAATTAAAGTCTTTTTCTAGTAAGTCCAACATCTGGACTTACTCAGGAACAGTTTATGTTGATTGCTTTTTTGCGTGTGTACCTTCCCATTTCTTTGTATATCTCAGTTATTTTTTGTTGTTGTTGTTGACAACTGAAAATTTTAAATAAGGTAGTGTGGAAACTCTGGAGATCATATCCACTTCCCACTCACTCCATCTAGGGTTTGTTGTTGCTTCTATTTGTTGCTGTTATTGTTACTGCTGGTCTTGGTTGTTTAGTGACTTTCCTGAACGATTCTTTGTCGTGTGTGGCTCCTGAATTCTCGGCTTGGTTAGCTTCTAATCAGCTAATGCCTGGACACAGGTTTCCTTAAAAGGCTTGAGTCAATAAATCTTCCAGCCTCGCTGAAGGGATCTGTTTGCATGTGGGTGATACCTTCAATTATCTGAGAGGAAGTTTACATAGCTTTTGCTTTCCACTTAGACAGAGCTTCAAGGTCAGCCAGAGGTAAGGGATTAGGGCCTTCTTGGTCTTTTCTGGGCATACATGCAACTCTGAAAATGAGTATGACCTTCTGGATTTCCAGGAATATGTCAGAGCTTTTCAAAACCCCTAGGATTATCTCATTTCCATGCTGCTTCTTTCAAGTTTTCTAGTCTACTTCGTGTTAGCTGCAACTCTTACCTGTAGGTAGCTACAGCAGATGCAGTGTTAAACAATTGCTGCTGTTTTTTTCCCACAAATGCCCCTGAGGTGAAGGCTGTTCTCAGTAAACAAGCCCCAAGTCAGGTCGAATAAAATAAAACTCTGAGTGGAGGTCAAATAATCACAGTTCCTTGGGGATAGGACTTTTAGGGAGCTCCATACCTGTTCTCCCTCTCCTAGAGGCTGCTAGGATGCTGGTTTTCACAGCTTGCCTGATTATGTAGCTCTTGGTCTTCACAGCTACCCTAGAGTAGAGGAGAGGGGGATGGGAATAAAGTCCATTAAAATGCCCCCAAAACTTGCTGTCTTTACAGAGATTCAACTGTTTTTCTAGAATAAACACCCTTCAGATTTTTTGCAAGCCTTTCCTTAATTTGCAGAGTTCTCAAAAAGCTGATTTTTGACAATTATTGCTAGTGTTCTTACTACTTTTATGGAGGAACAAATTTTCAATGGCCCTTCTTCTGCCAATCTGGAATACTGTCCTCTTCTGTTTACCTTCTTTTTAATCTCTGTCACCTAGAGTGATAGGAAATGGTAGACAAACTCACACACTGGTGTAAGACAAAACATCTCCATAGTATATGATGAATATGTTCTTTTTTTCTACCTTTCTTCTGTGCTAGAAAACATGTGCTAGGAAGCCTATGATGGGTATTTCATATGAATAAAAAGATGATACCTATTCTGAGTTCAAGAAAATGAGAAAACCTTTAAAATGTTAAAAATTAAAACAGCACTGTTACCACCACCCCCAGTCACCTTGGACCAGAAGCAAGATTTGTGTTGCTATGTCACTTCCTTTAAAACAAGAGCTTTAGGACAGACATCTTCTTGACTATTGTCTAGCAAGTTCAGGGTTGCTAAACCTCATGATGCCAATATTTAATGTGCTAATTGAAGAAGAGAGATTCAGATGGCCCAGGAGGTTCATTTTTATCCCCTTTCTATTGTTTAGCAAGGAGGTTTTTCCGCAGATCTGAGTTAACTCAGCAGAAGACAAGACTGCTACCAGAGACTGAACTCTGAGGCTCCCTCTTGGTATAAAGCCTAGTTCTTAACCAGGAAACTATTGTGACAGAGTCAATTATATAGTTCTGATTCCTTTCCCTAAAAATATACAGAGTGTTATGAGACTGGAGTGCTTCCACTGAAACATTTTATATCTGATCTAAGCATACCTCTCAAGGAAATTTGTCACTTTGATACTTCTGGATTTGCATGCTTTTCCCCCCAAATAACGCTATTTTATAAATACCCTCCATGATACTAGTGGTATACGTGCTCATGTACCATTTGCATGATGCTAATCATAAGAAATAAACATAAATGAAAGAGAAGAAAGATTTTTAAGATGCAGTTGTATGTCTTCCAAAATCTTAAGAAAGTCAAGGACATATATTTCTCGAGTGACTAACCTTTACCTCTTAACCATATGTAATTTCTGTCTTTTCTTTTTCCTTCCTTTGAACATAAAGACTGAAATGAAAAACAAACTCTCTCATTACCCTGGTTTATTTTGGACCAATGGGCTTGTCACTCTAGAAAAACTGTCACAGAGGAGAAGAAAGCTATAAAAATGTTCCATGAACAAGGAACATGAATAAGTACTGAGATCAAGCATAATAAAGTATCCCACATAGGTCAACTGTTTCTTAGATTGATGCTATGCAGTAAACAGAATTATGGCAACTTGAAGGCCTTAATAATTGGTTTTTATATTTGACTCTTATTTTTGTAGGTCTCTTATTTAACAGGCTTGAGTTACTATTTTAACACATTGAGTCCACTTCTCCTTTCTTGCTGTGTTGTAGACATATGCCCAGAGCTTGTTAGGAAGGTATGCCCTCAAAGATAGAAGAACAGATGGATGCAGTTGGCCAGAGCACCCCCAAAGAGAGATGTGGTGGGGCTACTTGGAACATCTAGTAGGATAGGAATTTTAACTGTGTGCTCTATTATCAACAATTTTGCCAGCTAACACATTTTCTCTTCAGTAAGTCTCCAAATATGAAAATGATGCCACAGTCAAAAACAGTTAACATCTCTCCTGCCCCAGGAAAGAAGCAGTTGAACAGAACATGTCTTACCTTAGTGTTTTTAATAAAAGAAAAATTTTTGTGATATAAGGAATTGATATTTATGAGAGCTTTTTATGTGCCATGCATTCATCAATGTTATATTATTGTATCCTCAAATCATCCCTATAAAATGCATTTTATTCCCCCTATTTTCCATTATGGAAAGTAAGAGTTATTAAAATTTTATCTTTAGTCTCACAACTAGGAAATTTTGGGCCAAGATATGAAAAACCCTTCCAGATTTGCTTGGCTGTGAAACCAAGCAGTTGTCACTGTATGATTCTAAATTGTAGACATCAACCACTCACAGTGATGCCATCTGACACCCATTCGAGAGTCACAAGACTCTTCCCCAAACTGATACCAACTCCTGTGAGTGATAAATCTCATCACTCTAATGGTACAACTTGAGGAAATGAAGGACAGAAAATGTGTTCTTTGGCCACCGTGTCTCAATTTCTAATAACACGGAATGCTTAAAACAGGAGAAATCAGAGTGTGATGAAGTGTCCTCAGGCAAGACCTTGAAGATAAGTCCATCAGGTCGTGGTAAGGTTTTGGAACTGCTGCAACTTAGAGCATCTTCCTCACTTACCACACTGTGACAATTGGCAGGCTAGCTCTGCTCGCTAATTATACTCTCTCCCATTACTTTTTATGACGGAAAGATTTGTTTGGTAACCTTCAAAGATATACTGAAACCAGTAGGGAATTATTCATGTCCCAATTCTGGGTATTTAAGACTCTCTTGCTGGGGTGCTAGCTTTGAGTCCCACTGGTACTGACTTAGTTCCTTAATCTCCTAGTTGGAAGACAACTTCAAATAATGTTGCACAGCGTGAGGCTTCAGGAAGGACCCAAGGAAAGGTTTACCCAAAGAGAAAAAGTAAGGAGAATAGAGTGTCTCTCTGTGAACCAAAGCTCAGAATGACCTCTAATCAATGAAACAAAATGGCAAATAGTATCAGGCACAACCTATAGATTAAAAAAAAAAAAAACAAAAACAGTTTTTGTTTGCAAAACAGAAAAAAGAAATATCTGTCCTAAAGAATTCTTGGAGTTCCTGTCCTGTTTCTTTGCCTTTCTGAATCCTGTCCCCACTGGATAATACTCAAGATAGCAAAGGGAATTGACAATCATTTCTTGACAATGAGAAAATAGATGTGCCTAAGTTGACACTTTTGCTCCTGACCTACTGATAAATTGTTAGTTAATGGTCATGGTTTTCATTAATAATTGTTATAGCACATCAAGGAGAATATATTAGTGTAGTCTTGAAAACGTTAAATTTGAGGTGCCTGGAAATGACAAGGAAGAATTGTCCAGAAAGTACTTGGATATAAATGTAAGGAAGTCAGGAATCAATGGGCTGCTGCTGTAGATGTGGAAATCATCAGTATGTATTTGGTTGTGGATACAAAGTATGTCCATGGGACCACATAATAGCCTTATTGATCACTTCCACCATGTATCCTAAGTTTTAGCTCTAATATTTATCATGTCAGTACAGAAAACCTTACACTTCTAAGGCTTTACTCATGCTGTGTTTTTGTCTGGATTGTTTTTAGGAACTTTTACTTCTGTAAACACCAGCTTAGACCAACTTCCTTTTGGGAAGTAATTTTCCAAATACCATTCCCAGCCCAAACAAAACTGACCCTTCTTTTCTCTGTTCCTAAAATGCCTGTACATTTTCCCATTAGGGTATTTACCATAAACCACTGTCACAGTTTGTGAGCTCCCCAAAGTTGTGGCCCCTTTAGTTTCTTCCTATACCTCTTTCTGTATAGGTAGGGACAGTGCTGAGCTGGCTGTCCATCCATATACAGATGGGTTCACATTGTCAACTTCTTTAAGCAAAAAAGGAAAAGACCTTTATTGATGTGTTTATGCAAGATTTTCCCCATGACCATCCAGCACTTAGTAGGGAACATGATCATTCTTGAATGACCAACACATGGTCATTCTATTTTCTTCTTCTTTTTTAAAAAGATTTTATTTATTTGACAGAGAAGGATACAGTAAGAGAGGGAACACAAGCAGGGGGAGTGGGAGAGGGAGAAGCAGGCTTCCTGCCAATTGGGGAGCCCATTGTGGGGTTTGATTTCAGGACCCTGGAATCATGACATGAGCCAAAGGCAGACACTTAACGACTGAGCCACCAGGCACCCCAACATGGTCATTCTTGAAAGAGCAAATTCTTGGGAGTCTCTAGTGAAGACTAAACTCTAGGGTTGAGAACAAAAATGTAAATATAGACACAGTCTAATAATTAACACTATTTTACTCAGGTAGTTCATCTTCTAATTTAGAGACTCATTTTGAGAACTAATCCTTTAAAGAGACTTTAGTGTATTTTCATATAACTTTCTCTGTTTGAAACTTTAGTTAAGATATATTTTTCAGATAATTGAATATGGTGAAATTACTTGCCCCAGGGTGTTTTATTTTGTCTTCTTTTGTTTTACTTGTATTGATTTTCTTCCACCACTACTTTGCAACTTGTTGTCCTCAGGTTTATATCTTACCTCACTGGCCCTCACTTCAGGGGCAGCCGCATTTCAGGAAGTATGTGTTATCTGTAGTAGGGCAATTCTGTTTTACTTTTCACTGCCAATATATTTGAGCTCGTGAAGCTCTCTTTGAAGTCAGTGTGGGTCTCGTATTTGGGACTCAAGAAAGCACTGAGAAAGAAGACTAAACTGTAGCCCTTTGAGGGAAACTCACTTAAAAACCTGCATCTTCCTAGGTACCTGGTTCTAGTGAATACAAGTAAAAGATTTCTTTACAATTTTCATGTTATTTTAAACAAATCTTGATTTTAGAGGGGTCTACTTTTTAAAGAGTTAAAATAAGCTAAGTGGTTAATTTTTACTTTTTAAGGAAGAGTCACTGAAGTTAAGTGACAACTGTATTTATTTTCCTTGTCTCGGACTCTTATTTCTTTTTTTCCCCATTCCTTTTTTTGAAAAGATTTTATTTATTTATTTGACAGAGAGTGAGATCACAAGTAGGCAGAAAGGCAGGCAGAGAGAGAGAGGAGGAAGCAGGCTCCCCGCTGAGCAGAGATCCTGATGCAGGGCTTGATCCCAGATCCCTGGGATCATGACCTGAGCCGAAGGCAGAGGCTTTAACCCACTGAGCCACCCAGGCACCCCTCTTTTTTTTTTATTTCTTTTCAGTGTTCCAGAATTCATTGTTTATGCACCACACCCAGTGTCCATGCAATACGTGCCCTCCATAATACCCACCACCAGGCTTACACAACCCCCCACCCTTCTCCCCTCCAAAACCCTCTGTTTGTTTCTCAGTGTCCATAGTCTCTCATGGTTCTTCTCCCCCTCCAATTTCCCCCAGCTCCCTTCTCTCCATCTCTTCTTGTCCTCTGTGTTATTCCTTATGCTCCACAAGTACACAAAACCATATGATAATTGGCTCTCTCTGCTTGACTTATTTCACTCAGCATAATCTCTTCCAGTCCCATCCATGTTAATACAAAAGTTGGATATTCATCCTTTCCGATGGAGGCATAATACTCCATAGTATATATGGACCATATCTTCTTTATCCATTCATCTGTTGAAGGGCATCTTGTTTTTTTCCATAGTTTGGTGACTGTGGCCATTGCTGCTATGAACATTGGGGTACAGATGGCCCTTCTTTTCACTACATCTGTATCTTTGGGGTAAATACCCAATAGTGCAATTGCAGGGTCATAGGGAAGCTCTATTTTTAATTTCTTAAGGAATCTCCACACTGTTCTCCAAAGTGGCTGCACCAACTTGCATTCCCACCAATAGTGTAAGAGGGTTCTCCTTTCTCCACATCCTCTCCAACACATGTGGTTTACTGTCTTGTTAATTTTGGCCATTCTAACTGGTGTAAGGTGGTATCTCAGTGTGGTTTTGATTTGAATCTCCCTGATAGCTAAGATGAACATTTTTCATGTGTCTGTTAGCCATTTGTATGTTTTCTTTGGAGAAGTGTCTGTTCATGTCTTCTGCCTATTTTTTTGATGTGATTATCTGTTTTGTGTGTGTTGAGTTTGAGGAGTTCTTTATAGATCTTGGATAGCAGTCCTTTGTCTGTACCATCATTTGTGAATATCTTCTCCCATTCCGTGGTTGCCTCTTTGTTTTGTTGACTGTTTCCTTTGCTGTGCAGAAGCTTTTGATCTTGATGTAGTCCCAAAAGTTCATTTTCGCTTTTGTTTCCTCTGCCTTTGGAGACTTATCTTGAAAGAAGTTGCTGTGGCTGATATC
Organism: Mellivora capensis; assembly: GCA_004024625.1. Lineage (NCBI taxonomy): Eukaryota > Metazoa > Chordata > Mammalia > Carnivora > Mustelidae > Mellivora > Mellivora capensis. The sequence continues at coordinate 14,268 of PISX010009134.1, forward strand.
AAAGAGGTTACTGCCTATGTTCTCCTCCAGGATTCTGATGGATTCCTGTCTCACGTTGAGGTCCTTTATCCATTTCGAGTTTATCTTTGTGTACGGTGTAAGAGAATGGTCGAGTTTCATTCTTCTATGTATAGCTGTCCAATTTTCCCAGCACCATTTATTGAAGAGACTGTCTCTTTTCCACTGTATATTTTTTCCTGCTTTGTCAAAGATTATTTGACCATATAGAGTTGAGGGTCCATATCTGGGCTCTCTACTCTGTTCCACTGCTCTATCTGTCTGTTTTTATGCCAGTACCATGCTGTCTTGGTGATCACATCTTTGTAGTAAAGCTTGAAATCAGGTAACGTGATGCCACCAGTTTTGTTTTTCAACATTTCCTTAGCAATTCAGGGTCTTTTCTGGTTTCATACAAATTTTAGGATTTTTTATTCCAACTCTTTGAAAAATGCCAGTGGAATTTTGATCGGAATGGCATTGAAAGTATAGATTGCTCTAGGCAGTGTAGACATTTTAACAATGTTTATTCTTCTGATCCATGAGCATGGAATGGTCTCCTATCTTTTTGTCTTCTTCAATTTCTTTCATGAATGTTCTGGAGTTCCTCGAGTACAGATCTTTTACCTGTTTGGTTAGGTTCATTCCCAGGTATCTTACGGTTCTTGGTGATATAGTAAATGGAATCAACTCCATTTACTATAGCATCAGACTCCTATTTCAAGGATTTTTTTTTTGGTCTGCTGATTTTTTTTTTCTTTAAGCCAGAATTTATTTTAACATCCCCACCTTAAAGGTCAAAATGGTTTTATGATTTGAATATAAGAAGCTATTAAACATAGATATTAAAACATACAAAGTTCAGATTATTTTAATCGTTACTCAAAACTTCTGATTTTCAATAAACAATGAATGTTGTAGAGAATTGTAAGCCATTTCTCTCTCTCTGTGGTGCACTGGTGTATGGTAAGTGTCTTGGGAAAATAAACACAAACCCAAAAACACTCACACGACATCCACTTGCATGAGATGATCAGTAAGTGTCTTTCTCTTTTTGCTGAAAGAAGGGCCAGCCCACCCTTATTCCCTGCATATAACAGAAAAGGGTATGGGAGAAGCCAAAGGGGCTATTTAATGAGGAAACTTGTGACAGTGTAGACGTAAATATGACCTTGGGACCTAGGGGCCAAAATACAATGCAGAGTGTGGGGGAGAGGATTCTTCCTTTGCCCCATGAAACTTAAGCACCCTCAGGTGTCTGGTCTCCTATTGGTTTCCACGGCTTTGACAAGGGGCCTTGAGTGAAAGAATAAGTCTCCCTAGAGACTACGGGTGGGGAGAGGACTTGGAGGTGTCTGTGGTGTTGCAGTTATGCATGTGGCAGCTAAGAGCCACTGAGCTGACATGATCTCATTTGCACCCACAAACTACAAAATAATCAATACTGATGTGTTTCCAAACTGCGATAACTCTCCTTATCTTGGCTCTGGCCCAAACTGAAGATCTTAGTGCTGGATTTGATATCTCTGGCCAGATTTAGGGGGCTCTAGAAAGTTGACTAATTCAATTTTGGATATTAATTTAAACTTCCAACAACCTATTAAAAAAACAAGACCTGTTAGAAACTATCAACCCTCACTCTTCTGGTAGGAACAAGATCTAGAGCCAAGGTGATGGTCATCCCACCTCCATCCTGCTCAGACCCCATGGAGAAGACTATTCTGGACTGCTTTCATGATCAAGAGGACTATTAATCAGCAGGACTACATGGAGGACTGGGATAGTGAGAATAAGGAAGGCATGCCAGAGGAGGAGTCGCTGGAGAAATTAGAGCTTGTTAGAAAAGAATGATCTTAGGTGGAAGACTATGGGGAACATGTTAATTATTGCCAACTATTTCAAGTGCTGTCAGCTAATGAGATCCCGTGGGACTGGGAGCAAAGGATGATTATTAGGAAGTAAGCTGAGTGGCCACAAAATGGAATGGAATATTTTGGTAGGTAATGAGTTCCCTGTCACTAAAGACATTCAATTTGATATTAGATGTCCATTCGTCAGAGAGATTGGAACAGGGCCATTGCCAGCACATACAGTGTCTCTGTGAGAATAGAGCTCTAAGTCAGAGTAGAGCTCTAAGTCAGAGAATGCAGCTCTAAGTCAACATGACAACTAGACTAGATTTCAGCCCCTGTTTGTTCCTTTTACAGGGCACCCCCATGCAGGGCAGGACCTGCATAACCCACATGGCTGTGCCTATGATCTTAATATGTTCTGCTCCAATAGCAATCAAAAGAGAGGAAGCCACACAGAATAAAAGAGCTCTCACCAATCAGAAGGAGTTGACTTCTAGGAGCTTAAGGAAAGAACTGATCCTTTAAGCCAGATGTGTCCCTCAAGAAACAGAAATAATTTGGGCCCTTTCCTTTGTGGTTGAATTCACAATACTTCATTGCGAAAATGTAAAATGCTACTGTCACAGTCAGAATTGACTTTAGAGGGTGTTAAAATGTAGATACTTTTTAAAACTGTTTACTGTAGGCTAGAAAATATGTTAAGCATTTGTATAAATTCTTACCTTAATCTGCACAATAAGTACTAGTATTATACTTACTTTACAGATGAAGTGTAACCAACTTGTCTGAGATCCCTTTGCAAGGAAGGGGCAAAATAGGTATTTGAATCAGTTATATTTGATTATAAAATTCATGGTCTTTTTCAAAAGACAAAATTATCCTTTTGAAAAAAAAGCAAGGTTTTGGGGGGCACCTGGGTGGCTCAGTCTGTTAAGCCTTTAGTGCAGGTCATGATCCCAGGATCAAGCCTAACATTGGACTCCCTGCTCAGCAGGGAGCCTGCTTCTACCTCTGACCCTTCTCCCTCTCATGCTCTCTCTCTCACTCATTCTCTCTATCTCCCCCTCTCTCTTAAATAAATAAATAAATAAATAAATAAATAAATAAATAAAATGGGAAAACAGGGGCACCTGTGTAGCTCAGTCAGTTAAGCATCTGTCTTCAGCTCAGGTCATGATCCCAGGGTCCTGCAATCAAGCCTCACATCAGGCTTCCTGCTCAGTGGGGAGTCTGCTTCTCCCTCTCCCTCTCCCCCTGCTCCTGTTCTCTCTGTTTGTCAAATAAATAAATAAACTATTTAAAAAAAAAAGGTTTTGGAGAGCTCTAACTCAACATCATAATACATAATACATGATTACAGTAAAATCTTAAGATTTGTAAGGTTGAATTGGTGCAAAGCCGGAATGTGATATGAATGCTGAGAATGACAGTCATCCTTCCTGACTGTCTCTCTGAACATTCTGTCACACTGGGCCTTGGTTTATGTACCCGTGCACCATGAAACTGAAGAAATGGAGAAGTGGTTTTCAGAACACCTGCTCGCACTGTTGCAGCTGCAGGGTCCCTAAAATCTCCCCTCCCCTCTGCAGCCGTACCCCTATGAGAATGGCCACAGGTGGCTGCTTCCTCCCTGCACTTCTTTAGCATTCCTGATCTGGTAGAGTTGAACTTGGTAACTAGGCAACACAACCACGTGACACACTTTTCACTTGAAATTTGAACTGGGCCCTTCAAGTGTTCATTGTGTAAGTGTCAGTATGTGTATTTCTCACCTCCCCATCAAGGTGGCAACCCCCGTGAGGGGAGAGAGCCTAGTTTATACTTTCTAGAAACCACCTCAACTGTGCTTACGTGCAGTGCCTTGTACAGAGTTAACTGTCTCCCGTCGTCCTACAAGTTTAGACTGATTGCAGTACATACGCAGCCTGAACTCAACCCATTCTAAGCATGTTTAGATTTAGAATGACTCTTCCAGGACCCCCTGCTCAGTAAGTTTTCATCATCATCTTCTTGAGAATTTTGTAAGTAAGGACCTATGACTGGATGATCAAGATCAATGTCTTTTCCTCCCTCTTCCTTCGGCTGTAGTCAGTCTTCACCTGCAGTGTTTATGATCTTCAGTGTCTCCCTGAAACTCTCTGTGATGTGGACTGTCACTCCCTTCTTTTCTTTAGGTGAGACCCTACAGTTCTTGCTCTGCTTCTACTCATTGACTTCCTTCCCTGAGAGGCTACAGGATAAGCAGAATAATATGGGGCTCTGCAATCACACTTAGCCGAAAGTTCTATCTCCACTTGGAAAAATTACTTAGCATCTCTGAGCCTCAGTTTTCTGATCTATAAGATGTAGAAAATTGTACCCACCTCATAGGATTTATGTGAAAACAAAACGAATTAGGTAAACATCAAGACAGAACTTGGGTGAGGATAAATTTGCTTTCCCTTTTTTCTTTCTTCTCTATCACCTCCCCCTTTATTATTGCTTTTCTTCATCTTTCTTCCCTCAGATACAGATTTCCCTATGTATTCACTCCCTGGATGATCTCATCCATTGTATTCTCCGTGAAGATAATCCCAGCTCTATGGTATTTTCAGTCCTAAAGGCTTGAAATGGATTTTGTTCCTGGGTTTTCGACAATGAATAATGTGTTCCAGGTTTACAAAATGTCTGTTATCTTTCCTCATCTCCTGCTTCTCAAAACAAACTCATTTCTGATAGTGCCATGGGCACACAGGAACAAAACGTAAGCCACACCAGCTGCCCACCCAGACCCGCAGAGTCTAATGCAGGACCTCCTGAGGGACCAGCATCGTCACCTCCCACCTGCATGACTTGGCTGGTCTCCCCTTCACCTCTCTTAGCCAGTTTTTCTTGCTCCCTGTCCCTGGATTGAGCTTCCTGAAGTCACAGCTCCAATCATGCCATTTCCCTGCTCTGTCTGCTCCCAACAGCTCCCCATCCCCTGTGACTTTCAGCCCTTTGGTCAAAGCTGCCACCTTTAAGCCCTGATCTTCTTTTCATGCCTGTTCCCCACCACTTGGACCCTGTGCTCCCACCAAAGAGGATTGCACAGTGTTCCAAGAACACTCCCTGTGCTCTTTTCCCTTGGTGTCTCTATTCCTGCTGTTTCCTCCTCCCCTGGCACTCTCCTCCTCACCAGCCCCAGTCTCCCCTTGCTGAACACGTGCCCACTTGAAAGACCCAGCTCCCAGGTTTTCAGACTGGCTAATGAAACTGGTTCCTTTCTTAGGGTGTTCACCCCTGGCCCTTCACCTCTCCCTGCCGCAACCGTTTCTTCCCTCCGGTTCTTCCCTCCTCCCTGCCCAACACTCTAGTTCAGCATTTTCCACACTGTTTTATCACGCAACACTTTCTAAGAATTGCAGAATAGAATAAAGTACACAGACGGCACAGAGCGAGTTGACAGACTGATTCATCGCTGCAAGAAAGGAGCAGCGTTCAGTCATACTGTTTATGAATTTAGAAATGGCTTCATCAAGCTGGATTCTCCTATCAGGTGCATTATCATGTTTCCACCTCTATTTTGCTTCCATTGGCAGCACAACACAAAATGTCCCTTCTCACAGATATAACGTAGCAGAGAAAATAAAACATGGACTTTGTTGATGTCCCTTTGTTTGTCATAGAAAAGAAAGGTGCCATCTTATCTTTGAAGTCCTCTGTCTTCTTACTTCTTTGATTTAGGCACCATCTGAGAAATACATGACTCCACTTTTTAGAAAAACTTCCACTTCTGAGCCAGAGATCCAGAGCGAATAAGTGGATGTGTTAGTAGTGTTTATTAGGCAAGAAGGGATGAATAGCATCACAAGTAAATGTTATACTCACTAGACAGACACAGTCATTCCGGATGACGTCAACGGATGCTGCTAAAGAATGCCTCTGCTTCCCACCTCTTCATGCATCCGGGGTCCTCTCTGTGCCCCAGATCCTCCAGACGGCACAAATTCCACACTGCAGCACGTGGTTACACGGTAACAATGACTAGTGACAGTGTTTAGTGTCTTCCTTATGTATACAGCACTTTAGATTAAAAAGTCAATAGAGTTCTCACTCTTCTTGCTATGGTACACTCACTCATGTGTCCTGGGGTTTGGAAAACATCGCCCCAGTAGACTTGCATTCATTTATGTAATTTCAGTTATCACCTGCCACACCACAAACCTCACATCCTCCACGAGAACCGTACTCAGTTTTGCATTTCCATAGCTCCTGGCACTGCTGTTTGTACTTGGGATAGAAGTGGTGGAAGGGAGGGAGGGAATAGGGAGTCTTAACTAATTCTTATGCCCTTTCTGTAAATTCGATGATTGTAGCAAACGTGATCCAAGGGAAAGGTCACAAAACCATTTTGCATAAAATTCCTATTCAAATCAAATGTGAATATAATTTAAATGGTTAAGGTTAGGGGTCAGTAAAATTAAAAGGGATTTTTCAGTAAGATTTTTTAAGTAAGAAATATGTTTTTGTTAAGAAACTCTGAGACGTACTACAAAAATAGTTACGTAATTACTAGATTGCACATGGTCAAGATCTGCTCTTTTGCTGCCTTTAAAATTTTGTAAACTCGTATGTTAATTTAAAAAAAATTTGTAAACTCCTAATTTATTTCCTGATTTTTCCTCATTCTGGGGCTTAATATTTCCCTTTGTCAAACATCCAGTCTGCCCAGTTAAGGGGGTGTGGGCTGGGAGGTCCGTGGAATTTATTATCCCATGGTGTTAGCATCCTCTTGTCAGTTTCGGTCATTACTTCATTACTTGCTTTATGTCTGTTTGCTTTGGCCTAAATACAACCTAGAGTTGTTCTCTGGATCATAGAGAATCTATTATTTCTTCCCATGGGTCTGATTATTTTACATTACATCGGGTAAGTCTTTTTGAAGGAGCTACAGATAATTACCTCACTTTTTTGTGACTCCAGTCACTTATCCCTTCTTAAAGGGGAGAGATGATCCCACTGTGAGTGTAGTTTTATGAGATTTGCTTTCAAGCAAACTTAGGCTTCTCTATTTTCTGACTGCCTGCTTTGGTTTTGATAGTTTCAAAGAAAGCGTGGAGAAATCGTCGTATTCTGACTGGCTCATAAATAACAGTGTTGCTGAGCTCGTAGCTTCCACGGGCCTTCCCGTGAACATCAGCGATGCCTACCAGGATCCTCGCTTTGATGCTGAGGTAAGAGGAATTCTCTGGGATGCAGTCTTAAGGTTTACTTGTCACCCTGGTGATGGTTTGGGGTTGAAGCAAAAGAGGGACATCATATAGAACCACAGCAAGCCCTGAGTTTACAGGAAATTTTTTTCTTTTTGCATTTTTCCCCTGTGATCAGATTTTTAGCATTGCCGACTGTAGAGTACCAGAAAAACCTCCTCTCTACTCTGATCCATGGCAAAATGGCTATCTGTTCTGTATTAGTTTGATGCTGTTTTACAATTGGGTACCTTCTGTAGTAAATGTACCCATATACAAGTACCTATATCTTGACTCATGAACATTTTATATTAAACATAATTTATATTAAACTATGAAATAGTTATCAATAAAAATGTATATATAACATAGTTATTTCCCAATAGATGCTAGAACAACTACCAGGTCTTTTAAAATTGCTCCCAAGAAATGGTAAATTGGTTTGTGTTACTGTTTAATGTTAATTTTTTAAAATTTCTTTTCAGCGTAACAGAATTCAGTTTTTGCACCACACCCAGTGCTTCATGCAATGCATGCCCTCCATAATTTTGTAGGCAATTGTGCTATATGCAGAATACATTAAAGCAATATAGATTGTGACCTGCAGATGTTTAAATTCTAAGTATCTACAGTATCATAGAGAAAAATTTACATGAATTTATAAAATACCTGTGTGTGTGTGTGTGTGTGTGTGTGTTCAATAAATTACACGTCTTCGATTCTAGATTGCCAAGCTAAGATCTAATGAGTAGCAGGAGTTTTTTTGGCAAGGAAGGTGAGATGTGTTCCAGGCAAGGCTGAGAGAGCATGGGGGTTGGGGGTCTGGAGAACTGAGATGAGTTAATGCTTCTGAAAGCACCAGGTAGATAAGGCTGTAAGTGGAAGCAGAAGCCAGATTGTTCCAGGACCTTGAAAGCCAAGTTAAGAATGCCCTGTGCTATCCTATGTCTGGGGTGGGACATGATGTGGCAGGAGGCTGCAGTCTAAACTTAACTTCAAACTTCAGTCATGTCATCTTTGCAGATCTCTGCAGGGAAATAAAATTTTAAGTCCCCAAAACTCACCACCTCTCAGCAGCTGACTGGAGCTTTCTTTCCCCCCAGGCTATGTCCCCTAGTAGTTTCTATTAATTCTTGGGCATGGAGCTCAGCTGCTCCTACCTTGCAAATCCTTTCACGAACTCCCAGTCTGGGTTGGGTGTCTCTGCAGTGTGCTCCTTGGTTGTCCCAAACTTGACCACCCTCTAGCTCTCTTCAGTTCTGATGCATTATTTCTGAGTTTTGACTTACCTTCCTTGGGAAAGTACCCAGTCGAAAGCTTCTTTAGTTGTCCTCCTTTGTGGGAAAATACCACCACCTTTGTTCTGTGACTGGCAGAGCCGAAATGATTTATAGAGGTCAATAATTGTTTACTTTACTAATATGATTGGGTTAGGACTGATATGACAAAGTTTTGTGTTTTGCTGTGTTTCTTTCTTCCTTGTTTTTAGAGAAAGAATCCTGAAGAACAGATATCTAAACACAGCTTTATGAAGGAATGTTCTCAGTATCCTATTACTGACATCAGTAATAGCTAAACAAAACGGAAAGGCTTGCTAAGCAGAAAAAATCATTTGTTGCCAATTCCTTGTTACCAAGTCTTCATATTAGATTAGATGTCAAGGGGTCACGGTTGAGTTCTTTCCAAAATTTTAGCACTAAGTTTGATATAGATTACTGTTATTCTGCTCTTAGCTTTGTACCTTGAAATCAAATTCTGGGGAAAAGAAAGAATCAACAAATTAGGCCATTTTAAAAAGTTGGTTATTAAGCCATATGTAAAGATATAACAAAACACAAGGCAGTGAGCACCCACTACCCAGTTTAAGACAAGAATTTGACTGTTACTTGTGAATCCTTGTACTGATCTTTCCTAAACCCTTCCCCTTAACTTTACCTCCAGAGGTAACCCTATCCTAATTTGAACTTAACATTCCTTTGCTTTTCTGTACAGTTTCATTGCATATGCCTGAATCTATGCCAAATAGATCATTATACCTTGCATGTCTCTGAACTTTATATACATTGAATTATACTGTATGTATTCTTCTATGGCTTGCTTTTTCATTCGACATATGTTCCTGAATCATGTGAGTTTGCAACTCATTCATTTATTTTTCCTGTGCCAAGTATCCCACTGTATGAAGAAGCCTTGCTTTTTTTTAATCCACTATGCTGTTGATGGACATTTGGGTTCCATGTTTGGCTGTCACATACATAACTGCTAAGGACCAGTGTCTATACCTTGGAGTCTGACAGGCTGGGTCATAGGCTAGCAACATCTTCACCTTCATCAGGGGAGGAAAAATTCTTGTCCAGTCATTGCTCCTTTTTTTTTTTTTTTAATGAAAGACAGCACATGTAGCAAGCACAATTCATATCTCAAGAATATTTCTTGCTCATACAATTCAGTGATGTTGGATATGCCATCTCCTTGTGTCTTCAGACTCTTGCCACATCTCTTCCTGATTAGTGAGTGATACAGCCATTTTACATTTTTCTCTGCACTTATAGTCCATTCCAGTAAAGCAGCATGCTCCACTAATCTATAAAAAGAACAGTGTGGACTCTTGAGCAGAAATGCAACAGTTACTTTGGTGAGATTGGACCCAAAAATGTCGTGCTTTTATCCAGTAGTTAGAGGAAATGATGCCTGAAGACAGTAAACTGTGGTAGGTTAAGCAGTGACTATTTCGTGAAATCACTTTCTTCCCTCTGATAAAATAAAGCATGTACTTATACCAACATTATTTCTTGATCTTTTACCTAAAATGCTTTTTTTATTAATTTCTTTTCAGCATAACAGAATTCATTGTTTATGCACTACACCCAGTGCTCCATGCCATACGTGCCCTCTATAATACCCACCACCTGGGTCCCCCAACCTCCCACCCCCCGCCCCTTCAAAACCCCTCAGGTTGTTTTTCAGAGTCTCTCATGGTTCATCTCCCCCTCCAATTTTCCTCATCTCCCTTCTCCTCTAAATCTCCCTATGTCCTCCTTGTTATTTGTTATGCTACACAAATAAGTGAAACCATATGATAATTGACTCTGCTTGACTTATTTCACTCAGCATAATCTCTTCCAGTCCCATCCATGTTGATACAATGTTGGGTATTCATCCTTTCTGATGGAGGCATAATACTCCATAGTGTATATGGACCACATCTTCCTTATCCATTCATCCGTTGAAGGACATCTTGGTTCTTTCCACAGTTTGGCGACCGTGGTCATTGGGCTATAAACATTGGGGTACAGATGGCCCTTCTTTTCACTCCATCTGTATCGTTGGGGTAAATACCCAGTAGTGCAATTGCAGGATCATAGGGAAGCTCTATTTTTAATTTCTTAAGGAATCTCCACACTGTTCTCCAAAGTGGCTGCACCAACTTGCATTCCCACCAAAAGTGTAAGAGGGTTCCCCTTTCTCCACATCCTCTCCAACACACATTGTTTCCTGTCTTGCTAATTTTGGCTATTCTAACTGGTGTAAGGTGGTATCTCAGTGTGGTGTTTTTTTTTTTTTTTTTAAGATTTTATATTTATTTGACAGAGAGAGATCACAAGTAGGCAGAGATGCAGGCAGAGAGAGAGAGAGAGGGGAGGAAGCAGGCTCCCCGCCGACCAGAGAGCCTGATGCGGGACTCAATTCCAGGACCCTGAGATCATGACCTGAGCCGAAGGCAGAGGCTTAACCCACTGAGCCACCCAGGTGCCCCCTCTCAGTGTGGTTTTAATTTGAATCTCCCTAATGGCTAGTGATGAACATTTTTTTCATGTGTCTGATAGCCATTTGTATGTCTTCATTGGAGAAGTGTCTGTTCATATCTTCTGCCCATTTTTTGACATGATTATCTGTTTTGTGTGTGTTGAGTTTGAGAAATTCTTTATAGATCCTGGATATCAAACTTTAGTCTGTACTATCATTTGCAAATATCTTCTCTCATTCCGTGGGTTGCCTCTTTGTTTTGTTGACTGTTTCCTTTGCTGTGCAGAAGCTTTTGATCTTGATGAAGTCCCAAAAGTTCATTTTCGCCTTTGTTTCCTCTGCCTTTGGAGACATATCTTGAAAGAAGTTTCTGTGGCCGATGTCAAAGAGGTTGCTGCCTAGGTTCTCCTCTAGGATTCTGATGGATTCCTGCCTCACGTGAGGTCTTTTATCCATTTCAAGTTTATCTTTGTGTATGGTGTAAGAGAATGGTCAAGTTTCATTCTTCTATGTATAGCTGTCCAATTTTCCCAGCACCATTTATAGAAGAGACTGTCTTTTTTCCACTGTATATTCCACTGTATATTTTTTCCTGCTTTGTCAAAGATTATTATTTTTTTTAGATTTTATTATTTATTTGACAGAGATTACAAGTAGGCAAGAGAGGCAGGCAGGGAGAGAGAGGAGGAAGCAGGCTCTCCGCGGAGCAGAGAGCCCGATGTGGGGATCGATCCCAGGACCTGGGATCATGACCTGAGCCGAAAGTAGAGGCTTTAACCCACTGAGCCACTCAGGTGCCCCTGTCGAAGATTATTTGACCATAGAGTTGCGGGTGCATATCTGGGCTCTCTACTCTGTTCCACTGGTCTATGTGTCTGTTTTTATGCCAGTACCATGCTGTCTTGGTGATCACAGCTTTGTAGTAAAGCTTGAAATCAGGTAACGTGATGCCCCCAGTTTTGTTTTTCTTTTTCAACATTTCCTTAGCAATTCGGGGTCTCTTCTGATTCCATACAAATTTTAGGATTATTTGCTCCAGCTCTTTAAAAAATACCGGTGGAATTTTGATCAGAATGGTATTAAAAGTATAGATTGCTCTAGGCAGTATAGACATTTTAACAATGTTTATTCTACCGATCCAAGGGCATGGAATGGTCTTCCATCTTTTTGTGTCTGCTTCAATTTCATTCATGAGTGTTCTGTAGTTCCTCGAGTACAGATCTTTTACCTCTTTGGTTAGGTTTATTCCCAGGTATCTTATGGTTCTTGGTGCTGTAGTAAATGGAATCGATTCTCTAATTTCCCTTTCTGTATTTTCATTGTTAGTGTATAAGAAAGCCACTGATTTCTGTACATTGACTTTGTATCCTGCCACGTTACTGAATTGCTGTATGAGTTCTAGTAGTTTAGGGGTGGAGTCTTTTGGGTTTTCCGTATAAAGTATCATGTCATCTGCGAAGAGAGTTTGACTTCTTCATTGCCAGTTTGGATACCTTTTATTTCTCTTTGTTGTCTGATTGCTGTTGCTAGGACTTCTAATACCATGTTGAACAAGAGTGGTGAGAGTGGGCATCCTTGTCGTGTTTCTGATCTCAACGGGAAGGCTGTGAGCTTTTTCCCATTGAGGATGATATTTGCTGTGGGTCTTTCATAGATAGATTTTATGAAGTTCAGGAATGTTCCCTCTATCCCTATACTTTGAAGCATTTTAATCAGGAACAGATGCTGGATTTTGTCAAATGCTTTTTCTGCATCAATTGAGAGGACCATGTGGTTCTTCTCTCTTCTCTTGTTGATTTGTTCTATCACATTGATTGATTTGCGAATGTTGAACCATTCTTATAACCCAGGGATGAATCCCACCTGGTCATGGTGGATGATCTTTTTAATGTGCTGTTGGATCCTGTTTGCTAGGATCTCGTTGAGATTCTTACCATCCATATTCATCAGTGATATTGGTTTGAAATTCTTTTTGGTGGGGTCTTTGCCTGGTTTGGGGATCAGGGTAATGCTGGCTTCATAAAAAGTCTGGAACTTTTCCTTCTGCTTCAATTTTTTGAAACAGCTTCAGGAGAATAGGTGTTATTTCTTCTTTGGAAGTTTGGTAGAATTCCCCAGGGAATCTGTCAGGTCCTGGGCTTTTGTGTTTTGGGAGGGTTTTGATCACTGCTTCAATCTCGTTACTAGATATTGGTCTATTCAGGTTGTCAGTTTCTTCCTGGTTCAATTTTGGGAGTTTATAGTTTTCCAGGAATGCATCTATTTCATCTAGGTTGCTTAACTTATTGGCATATAACTGTTGATAATAACTTCTGATGATTGTTTATTTCCTTGGTGCTAGTTGTGAACTCTCCCTTTTCATTCATAATTTATTTGAGCCTTCTCTCTCTTCTTTTGGATTAGTGTGGCCAATGGTTTATCGATCTTATTGATTCTTTCAAAAAACCAGCTTCTAGTTTCATTGATACAGTAGAATGTATCTCTAGTTTCTATCTCACTGATCTCTGCTCTAATCTTGATTATTTCCCTTCTTGTGTGTGGAGTTGTTAGACTACGGAGTCGACCACCCCTCTAATGGACAGAGGACACCCACGATAATGCAAGTCACACAGCAAGGTCTATTTCCAGCTAGCTGGGGTCCAAGTATCTGCCTGACGCAGCGGGTTCTTTTTTTTTTTTTTTTAAGATTTTATTTATTTATTTGACAGACAGAGATTACAAGTAGGCAGAGAAGCAGGCAGAAAGAGAGAGGAGGAAGCAGGCCTCCCGCTGAGCGGAGAGCCCGATGCAAGGCTCAATCCCAGGATCCTGGGATCACGACCCGAGCTGAAGGCAGAGGCTTCAACCCACTGAGCCACAAAGGCGCCCCTGATGCAGCGGGTTCTACTAGGACTCTAAGCACTCAAAGCCAAGAGTTTATATAGCAATTTTCCACAGCTAGATTCAATTCTGGCCCTACCCACAGCTGCATTCAATTCTGGCATCACCCTCAGCTACATTTAATTCTGGTATTCATGATTAACTTGTTTTTCAGGTTTTACCTAGTTCCTCTTTTCTGCAAGTCATGTATTCAGTAAAATGGCTTCCCGGCCTCTAAGATGGCTGTACTCACGCTAACCCATTCTTACATTCCCCCCTTTAGTTGTTTTATAATGAGGAATCCTGCTCATTCACAGGGCTGTCATTGGGGTTTTCAGGAGGGGGTTTAAGGCCAGGAGTTGAGCAGTATTAACATGGTTAACAGTCCACTTGGGTTAGGGCTGGCCCAGGCGAGTTGGCCCATATCAAGCTGAAAACCCCAAGTCACTCCAGACACCCAGGGCTTTTTTTTTTTTTTTTTTTTTTTTGCCTCGCTACTGGTTATCTAAATCTGATTCCCGACATTCCACTTCCAGGGCCCATCATTAGAGATCACACAACTCCAGCTCTTACAGTAAACACTTTCTAAGCCACCATAAGTTTTCCAGTTATTTCTTAAATTGCCATGGCAGGCCCAGAATCCTTGTGCTCGTCCTTGAGCAGTGTCAATAAGAGCCTGCTTTTGCCTGATGCTATAATCGTGTTCCCTCCCCCGCATGAGTCCGAAAAGTTCCCTGAGGTCTAAATATAAATCTGGCCACCATGTGTTTAGTGGGGCTATGCTGGTGGTCTCATTGAGGGTTTTACCAGTTTGTCCATCCGTCAAGATCCATGTAAGGTCTGCATGGGTCTTTCTCCAGCTGTTGAACAGGGTCAGGATCAATAGCCATTTCATCATTGGGCTGGATAGAAGGTTCAGTGTGTTCCTGAGGTCTAGAGATTCATAGTTTCAGGGGGTTATCAGGGTGCTGTCACACAGACCACTCTCCGGCTTGTCTCTGCTCCAACTGGGTGGCTCGGTGCACGTGTGAGTGGTGAACCCAAGGCCCAATGCTGTCAACCTTTAGGGCAGTTGGGGTAACCAGAACAACCATATAAGAACCTTTCCATCTTTGCACTAATGTTCGGGCCTTATGTCTCTTTACCCATACCCAATCCCCTGGGATGATGCCATGTTCTGGGTCTGGTGCATCTTTTGCCGCATAAGGAATGCACCAAAAGCCAAATCTCATGTTGGACTTCCTGTAGAGATTTTAAACTGGCCAGATAGTTTGGGGTCACATTAGGGTTTTGGTCTTGCAAGGCATGGACAATAATGGGGGGTGGTCTCCCATATAGGATTTCAAAGGGAGTGAATCTGTGTACATAAGGGGAATTTCGAACCCGGAAGATGGCATAGGTTAGGAGGGTCACCCAGTCCCCGCCAGTCTCGTTGGCTAATTTAGATAAGGTCGCCTTTAGGGTCTGATTCATCCTTTCTACCTGCACTGAGCTCTGGGGATTATATTCACAATGTAATTTCCAATCGGTCCCCACTGCTCGGGCCAGTCCCTGTAGGACTTTACTGATGAAAGTCGGACCATTATCAGATCCCAGCACCTCAGGGACCCCAGCACCTCAGGGACCCCATATCGGGGTATGATTTCTTCTAACAAAGCTTTAGTCACAACCTGGGCAGTTTCTCGTTTTGTGGGAAAGGCTTCTACCCAGCCTGAAAAGGTATCAATAAACACCAGCAAGTACTTATATCCATATCTCCCAGGTTTTACTTCAGTAAAATCCACCTCCTAGCTCCGTCCCGGCTCCTCCCCCATACCCTCGTTCCTGTGTGTGAGGGTCCCTTTCTACTAGGTTTCATAGCCTGGCACCCAACACATTGGTCCACGATTTCCTGGATCTGGGTGGCTTGTCGGGGGAACTTAAGGCGGGCAGACTCGAGAACCGTCAGCAACTTCCTTCTTCCTAAATGGGTGGGTAGGTTGGAAAAAAGGAACAGTCCTAGTTTTGCCGGTAGTATTAATCTCCCCTCTGGGTCCCGATGCCACCCATGCTGATCAGGCTCTAGGCATTGGTGGTTCTGGATCCATTGCAGGTCCCCTGGAGTGTAGTCAGGGCTCGGGAGTAGGCGTGGAAGCTCGGGTGCGGGTAGGACACATGCCAGAACTGGTGAAGCTACTGCAGCCGTTTTGGCGGCCTCATCCGCTTGTCGGTTTCCCTCAGCCTCCGAGGGTCGGGTAGACTGGTGTCCAGGGACGTGAACAACCGCAACTGCCAGCAACCTCTGTACCTCTGGGAGGTTTCGTAGTTCTTTTCTTTCTGCTGTAACAAGGCCCCTCTCCCGGTAGGTGGCGCCATGCACATGGACAGTACCGAAAGCGTAGCGGCTATCGGTGTAGACAGTCACTCGTTTCCCTTCGGCCCATTCTAGTGCCTTTGCCAGTGTAATCAGCTCGGCCTTTGGGGCTGAAGTCCCCGGGGGAAGCGCGGCACTCCAAACAACATCTCCACCTTGGTCCACCACCGCCGCACCCACCCGTATCCCGTCCATGATGAAGCTGCTCCTGTCAGTGTACCATATTAACTCACTGTTGGGGAGGGCAGTGTCCTGGAGGTCGGGTCGCACCTGGGTGATTTCTGCCATGATCTCCTGGCAGTCATGTAGGGGGACTTCTAGATCCGGTGTCGGCAGCAGGGTGGCTGGGTTCAGAGCGGCTGGTTCGGCAAAGATGATCCAAGGTGCATCTAACAAGGGTCCTTGGTAATGGGTCAGACCGGCGTTAGTCATCCACTTACCAGGGGGGTGTTTTAGGACCCCCTCAATCGCATGAGGAGTTACTACCTTCAAGATGCTGCCCAAAAGTGAGTTTGTCTGCATCTTTTACCATTAGGGCTACTGCTGCGATGATCCTTAGACATGGGGGCCATCCTGCTGCAACTGGGTCCAGTCTTTTGGATAAACGGGCAACCGGATGCTTCCATGGTCCCAGAACGCTGCATCAGCGCCCCTTTTGCAATTCCTCTTCTCTCATGGACAAAGAGAATGAAGGGTTTCAGGGGGTCTGGCCATGCCAGTGCTGGTGCTTTCAAGAGGGCGGTTTTGAGTTCATCAAAGGCCTTCTGCTGTTCTGGCCCCCAGGCCCAGGGGGCCTTATCCTTGGTTGCCTCATACAGGGGCCTTGCTATCTCAGCATAACCCAAAATCCATAGTCGGCAGTAGCCCGCCATCCCTAGGAACTCAGGGACCTCTCAGGCTGAGGTCGGGACTGGAAGTCTGAGAATAATCTCTTTCATGGCTTCTGTTAGCCATCTGGTTTCCCCCTTTAGTTCATATCCCAGGTAAGGGACTGTCTGCCCGCATATTTGAGCCTTTTTTGCACTAGCTTGGTAGCCCAATTGCCCCAGTTCCTGGAGGAGGTCTCTGGTGGCCTGTCGGCATTTGGCCTTCGTGGGGGCTGCCAGAAGCAAGTCATCTACATATTGCAGGAATGTAACTGAATCATGGCTCCGGCGAAACGAGTCCAAATCCTGATTTAAGGCTTCATTAAACAGAGTTGGAGAGTTTTTGAAGCCTTGTGGTAGTCTAGTCCAGGTCAACTGTCCGGGAGTTCCCATGTTGTCATCATGCCATTCGAAGGCAAAAATGTGTTGGCTACTGGGTGGCAGGGCTATGCTAAAAAAAGCATCCTTTAGGTCTAGGGTGGTGTACCAAGTATGTGAAGGGGGCAAGTGACTTAGTCATGTCCTCCAACCCTTCCTGCTTGTATAATTTCTTCCTAGTATCTGGGGAAGCCTGGTTTATAAAGGACATAATCACAGCTGACTGATTTTCCTCTACCAGGGGGTCTAGAGGGGCGTACTGTCGGTAGGCATCATAGAGGCGCTCTAAAATCATGGCTGGGCTTTCAGTTTCCCCTTGCACAATGGCCTTTACCTTAAATTGGTGGGGCAGCATGCCGCCACTGGGAGACCTGCCATAAGAGTCTGGCGGTAGACTCCGAGCCGCTCCCTACCTTCCGCGTTCCCAAAGTCCCAATCCGGTCTATTCAAGCACTCATCGATCAGGTTCAGCAGGGTCGTTGGCTGTCCGTTGTTGCCGGGAACATTCTTTCTAGCCTCAGTGAGGATACTTCACGCTCTTCAGTGGTAGACAAGGTTTTAAGGAGCTGCTGGCAGTCGTCCCAGGTGGGGCTATGGGTATGCATAACAGATTCAAATAGGTCAGATAAACCCCTTGGGTCTTAAGAAAAAGGGGGGTTTTGAGCCTTCCAGTTATACAGATCGCTCCTGGAAAAAAGGCCAATACTGGTAAGATCATTCCCCATTTGGACCGGTACCTCCCAGGGCCCTTACCGGGAGAATGGGCGCCCCGGCTGAGGTAGAGGAGGACGGTTCCTCTTCTGGGGTTTCCTCCCGGTGCCTGCAGGGCCTTAATCCCCTTGCTGGTCCCTGGGTGGGGGGGGGGGGGGCGCAGATGAAGAAGCAGATGAGTGAGGGAGCTCGGGAGGGTGGCTGCCTCAGGTCGGAGTGGCGCTACAGGCGCGTATGGAGGGGGATTTCCTTCCAAATCTAAGTCTATCAGGGAGAGGTACAGGTCCGACTCTTCCTGTAAGATGGGTTCCTTGGGTTGGGCCTCCCTCTGAGAGTTTCTGACGGGCTGTAAGATTGGGCGCATGTGGGTGCGGGGGAGAAATGGTCAGCACCTGGGGGAGATCTTCTGGCTTTTCGGGGACAAATGGTTTCAGCCAGGAGGGAGGACTTTCTACCAAAGCCTGCCACATTAAAATGTAAGGATATTGGTCTGGATGGCCCTGTAGTCCAGGCCGTTTGATCACCTCTCGGACTTTCTTAATAATGGCCAGGGAAAAGGTCCCCTGAGGTGGCCAGCCCACCTTAAAAGCAGACCCCTCTGCAGAGCAGAGGGTATCAAACTTACCCTTTTTTATTTCCATGCCATGATCACGAGCCTTGGCACGGATCTCAGGGAAGTGGCTCAGGAGCAGGGTCTTAGGCATTGCTTGAGCCTGTCCCATTATTATCACACAAAGAAGCCAGACAAAGACAAGAGACACAAAGCCAGCAAACACACAAATTCGAAACGAGTTTTCTAACACCCACCTGCCGGTCAACCACACCACATCCACAGGCGCCATTCCACTCACACAACGCCCAGGATCCTTACCTAGCTGTCCAAACGGCGTCCACTGTGGACGTCTTTCTGGCACCTTTTCGTCGGGGACGTCTCCCACGACTTCCAGTAGTAGAGCCTCCAGGGTCACAACCCTTTCGCTCACCCAGATGAGAATAGGGACCTTCGGTCCCTCCAGGCGAAAACCTTAAGTTCTCCAGATGGAAGTGGCCAATCCTCCTTCCGTGGTTCCTTTAGTTAAACCTCGGTATCGGGGAGTTCTCTGTCTCCCTGAGGAGGGTCTTAAAGAATATATATAAATCTCACTGGAGCCTCCAAATGGTAGAGTACGGAGTCGACCACCCCTCAAATGGACAGAGGACACCCATGATAATGCAAGTCACACAGCAAGGTTTATCTCCAGCTAGCTGGGGTCCGAGCGAGCCCAATGCAGCAGGTTCTACAAGGACTCCGACCACTCAAAGCCAAGGGTTTATATAGCAATTTTCCACAGCTAGAGTCAATTCTGGCACCACCCACAGCTGCATTCAATTCTGGCATCACGCACAGCTACATTTAATTCTGGTATTCATTATTAACTTGTTTTTCAGGTTTTACCTAGTTCCTCTTTTCTGCAAATCATGTGCTCAGTAAAATGGCTTCCCGGCCTCTAAGATGGCTGTACACACGCTAACCCATTCTTACAGAGTTGGCTTAATTTGTTGTTGATTCTCCAGTTCTTTAAGGTATAGAGACAGCTGGTGTATTCTGGATTTTTCAATTTTTTTGAGGGAGGCTTAGATGGCTATGTATTTCCCCCTTAGGACCGTCTTTGCTGTATCCCATAGGTTTTGGGCTGAAGTGTCTTCATTCTCATTGGTTTCCATGAATTGTTTAAGCTCTTCTTTGATCTCCTGGTTGATCCAAACATTCTTAAGCAGGGTGGGCTTTAGCTTCCAGGTGTTTGAGTTCCTTCCAAACTTGTCCTTGTGACTGAGCTCCGGTTTCAAAGCATTGTGATCTGAGAATATGCAGGGAATAATCTCAATCTTTTGGTATCGGTTGAGTCCAGATTTGTGACCCAGTATGTGGTCTATTCTGGAGAAGGTTCCATGTGCACTTGAGAAGAATGAGTATTCTGTTGTTTTAGGGTGGAATGTTCTGTATATATCTATGAGGTCCATCTGGTCTAATGTGTCATTCAATGCTCTTGTTTCTTTATTGATTTTCTGCTTGGATGATCTGTCTATTACTGAGTGAGGAGTGTTAAGATCTCCTACTATTAATGTATTCATATCAATATGACTCTTTATCTTGATTAACAGTTTTCTTATGTAACTGGGTGCTCCCATATTGGGGGCATAAATATTTACAATTGTTAGATCTTCTTGGTGGATAGTCCCTTTAAGAATTATGAAGTGTCCTTCTATATCCCTGACTACAGTCTTTAGTTTAAAATCTAATTTATCTGATATGAAAATCGCTACCCCGGCCTTCTTTTGAGGCCCATTGGCATGAAAGATGCTTCTCCATCCCTTCACTTTCAATCTGGGTGTATCCTTAGGTTCGAAATGGGTCTCTTGCAGACAGCATATAGATGGGTCCTGTCGTTTTATCCAATCTGCAACCCTGTGTCATTTTATGGGCACACTTAGGCCATTCACATTGAGAGTGATTATTGATAGATACGTTTTTATTGACATCGTGTTACCTTTGAAGTCTTTCTTTCTGTAGATTGTCTCCGTATATTTCTGTTCAATGATATTCTTAGAATTTTTCCTCTTTTATGGAACTCCCCTTAATATTTCCTGCAGTGTCAGCTTGGTGGTCGCATACTCTTTTAAGCCTTGCCAGTCTTGGAAACTCTTTATCTCTCCATCCATTTTAAATGTCAGTCTTGCTGGATTAAGTATTCTTGGCTCCATGTTCTTCTCGTTTAGTGCCCTGAATACGTCTTGCCAGCCCTTTCTGGCTTGCCAGGTTTCTGTGGACAGGTCTGACGTTATTCTGATGGGCTTTCCTCTGTACGTAGGGAGCTTCTTTGTCCTAGCTGCTTTCAAGAGATTCTGTCTACAATTATGATTTCTCAATTTTACTATCAGGTGCCTTGATATTTTTCTAGATTCTATAATCTTGGGGGGAGACCGTTCTGCCTCTAGTACATGAACACTGGTTCCATTCATGAGATTGGGAAAATTTTCATGGAGAATTTGTTCCACTATATCTTCTAGTCTTCTTTCTTTCTCCTCCCCTTCAAGGATTCTAATAATTCTGAAGTTGGAACGTTTCATGGCATCATTTATTTCCCTAATTCTGTTTTTGTGGCTTCTAAGCTGTTTGTTCCAGGTTTCCTCCTGATCCTTTCTATCTGTTTGTCCTCCAGATCACTAATTCTATCTTCTGTCTCATTTACACTAGCTTTTAGAGAATTTATATTAGATTGGAACTCATTGACAACATTGTGAACATCATCCCTGGTGGCTTTCAGTTCTGCTCTAACATTGTGAACATCATACCTATTGGCTTTCAGTTCTGCCCTAATCAATTCCATTTTGTCATCCATGGCTTTCTCCAACCTAGCTATTGCCTGGATAATTGTTAACCTGAATTCCCTTTCCAACATATTGTCTATGTCAATAGCCATTAGCTCTGTTGCAGAAGGCCCGGCCTCTGAATTTTTCTTCTGTTGGGCATTCCTCCTCCTAGCTATTTTGGTGAGAGATGGCTGAATGGATGTAGCTGAATGTGTCGACCATGGTGCAGGCAAGGTGCACCGTGGAACACTTCTGAACAATCAAGAGTCCCCACCCAAACGAAAGAAAAAAGAACGAGAGAAAAAAGAAAAAAAGAAAGAGAGAGAGAAGGGGGGGGGGAGAAAGATAAAATAAAAGAGAAGGCCCAGTCCAAATGGGCCCCTAGGTAAGATTTATGAAGTATACTAACAAAAACAGAAAAACAAAAAGACTGATAAAAGTAGATGACAAGAGAGAAAAAAAAAATATATATATATATATATATATACAAAACAAAAAAAGGAACCTCGTCAAAAAGAACCCCAAGTATAGGATTTATATACTACCAGTATAAACACTACTGTGTTTATATACAAACACAAATACACAGAAACACTGGTGGAAGAAGAAGATGGGAGAGTGGTTATAAATTCTCAGTTTGGGCGAGGAAGGTTATTTTGATTCTTCCTGGGTGGATCTTGATATCTTTGTTAAAGGACTCAACTTTCCTAAGATAGAGGGGGATTAAAAATTGGTTTACCTATAGGGGTAGCATTGATTGGGGAAAGGGGATTACCTTGAAGTTTAACTCTCTATGAATATTAAAAAATAAAAATAAAAAAAGAATAAACTAAACTAAACTAAAATTAAATTTAAAAAATTAAAAAACAGAAAAGCAAAAGAAAAACACAGGTATATGTATCAAAAAGTTCATGTTAAAAGGTTATTATGGAATTTGATATGCTGGACATCTCACTGTGATGGTAAACAGGTTAAAAAAATTACCTAAAAAAATGAACCAGAATAGTGGGAATGAATTAAAAATAAAGTTTGTATCTATGAAGTAGTGATGATTGTTCTCTTGTCTTTTTTTTGGGGGGGGGTTGACTTTTGGGGGAGGAGCCTGCCTCATGGGTTTTCAGTCAATGATGTTCCCTGAGTTAAGTCCTCCCGCTCTGAGGGGAGGTGGGTGGGCTCTGAGGAAACCGGTTTTTCAGGCTTTTGTTCTCTGGATTTTTTTTTTAATTTGTTTGTTCATTTGTTTTCTCTCGCCTCGTTGGCTTTGGATGGTTTTTAGAGGTTTAGAGGAAAGCAAACTGCATCCACACCTCCCTCTCAGAGAGAAGCCTCAGCCTGTTCCCCTCTGGGTGCTCCAGAGCACATAAATTCCCCCCTTGGCTGCTGGCAGAGCACAGTTCCCAGTTGCGCGTTCCCTGGGGACACAGGAGCTCCTGCTTGTACCTAAAACCACGACAGTGGTGTCTGTCTGGGCAGCTCCAGACCGCCAGAGAGGTCCCAAGCAGTGATTGCACACTGAGATTTTCCTGCTGGCCATGGCTGGGAGTGCTCAGACTTTCTGGGTCCGAGAGCACCTGGCTGGCGCCTGCACACACCTCTCTCAGAGGAGGGTGTGGGGTGCGATTCAGACTCTGGTCGCGTGGCCTGCATTGGTGGAGAGGGCCAAGAGCTGTTTTTCTGCCGGCTGGCGAGGCTCCCAGCCCCTCACGGGAGTCGCCACCCAGGCGCTCTCAGGTGTGCTCAAGGCTCAGGGACCAAGATCTGGTTTCTCCGCCGCACTCTGGCTCAGCGCCAGGGGTGGTTGTCCTGGGTCCAGGGCCTTAAGCCCCTGTCCCTAACTGCCCCGATTCACACAATTTCCCCCCGCAATCCTTTGCTCTTTTTGAGTGCTTTCAACCAGACTCCAAGTTAGTGCTGGTCCCCAGTCACAGGGCACTCTCGTATTGGGGTATTACTTTCAAATGGGTCGCTTCTGGTGGCTCCCTCCCCCTTTTGTTTAGCTTCCAATACCAGTCCGATAGGTGATTGGAGTTCCTTAGTAGGTAATCAGCTCACTTTAGGGTACAAGTTGAAATGACGCCTCCTCCTAGTTCCCCGCCATCTTGTCCCCCCCTAAAATGCTGTCAATCTGCCACATACCTATTACTGAATTTCAAATGCAAATCTGAAGACGCATCATATTTGATTTTTACATGGTCTTTTTGCATTGTATTGGAATTTAAAATTATAAATTTAAAATTTATATATAAAGTTATATAAAAATTTTTATATATTTATATATAAATTTATAAATTTAAAATATAAAATTATTTATGTTTCCCTTCTCATGGTAAGGGGAAAAATTGGTAAGGAATTAATCCATGTAGATGGAGGTGAGAGTATTCCTGCAAGCATTTAGTAGACATGTCCTATGAATGTGTGTGTGTTGTAGTGTGTGTGTGTGTCTGTGTGTGTGTGTGCATGTGTGTGTTATGTATTACACCAGAAAAAGCAAAATTATTTATCTGCTTAGGCTTCCTCCCTTCTCAAATATATTTTGCCTCAGGGACAGGTATCAACTGTTTATGTTAATAATGAATGAGACTCCAGCCTAAGCCACGATGCCAAGAGGCTAAGAGGCTCCAACCTTCTCCCCATGAAGCCTGATGTAAGATGGTGTAGATCATAAGATAAAAACAACCATTTCAGATAATATTTTTTATTATTGTTTTAAGTGTTTTCCTCAAGATAAAAAAATTGTCATGACAAAATGCAATTGCTTTGTTCTTGCACTAAAAATAATTCTGGAATCATCCTAGAGGTGGAGGGTAACCTTTAGAACTGTGTTGTCTTCCTGCAAAGGTTTGAGTTCTCTCTTCTTGGTTAGCTATGGACCCATAATTTTTATCGGTAATCATAATTGAGTAGTTATCTATTACTGGTAGAATATAGGGAAATAATTTTTTAATCCAGGATTAATGGAGTATCTCCCAGAGTTCTCTCCACTGGAAAAAGTGCTTGCTTTTTGGTTCTCTACACTCACTGATTTCCCGGAATAGTTTGAAGCTGGTTAACAAGAATGATAATCTCCAGAATGGTATCATGGGTAATCCCTTTCAAAACATCTCCTATTTTTCCTACAGATTTTCTCAACATAAGTCTATATGATGAGCTTAAATTTGCCAGAAATACATTTTCCTGAATGTTGGTATCTATCCTAAATTTCTCAATGGCTCAATGGCTAATTCTGGCAACTTGAATTCTCTTTACTGAACATGAAGAAGGACCCCAATTCATCAGACAATGTAGTGTCCTGGGATAGAACCCCCAAAAATGGATTAGTCTTATTCTGGGATTTAATATTATAGATGTGTCAACTTTCAGTTAATAGGAATATGAGAGATTTCTTTACAGATGAGGAAACAGACTGACTTGCCTAAGACCACACAGCTTCCTTGAGATAGGGCATAGAACAGACTGGACTTTCTGATTCCTAATTTAATTCCCTGACTGGTCTCCTATAAGAACCAGCTGCAAAGGAGTTGCCTGGGCAATGGAATCACCATTTCCATCTTCTCTCTATCCACAAAGGCACATGAATGTTGGCCAGCAGACCTACCTCTTTGTCCTGCCTGCTCCACTCACCTGCTGCGTCATCTTGGGCATACTACTTGCATATACATTATAACATGTGAAATTATATACAGTTTATAAATGATGCAGTTCTATATAAATATCAATGAAGATATTTGTCTGATTAAGGACTACTTTCTGGGGCACCTGGGTGGCTCAGTGGGTTAAAGCATCTGCCTTCAGCTCAGGTCATGATCCCAGAGTCCTGGGATCGAGCCCCACATTGGGCTCTCTGCTCGGCAGGGAGCCTGCTTCCTCCTCTCTGCCTGCTTCTCTGCCTACTTGTGATCTCCATCTGTCAAATAAATAAATAAATAAATCTTAAAAAAAAAAAAAGGACTACTTTCTTCTTTTGGGGTGGGAGCAGGTTGGCAGAAGCAGGTCTTTTTCTCTAAAATGAGGGACCTTAACACAGAGCAGCAGACCTTGATTATAGACAAACCAGTTCAATTCTCTTCATCCCCAGACACAGTAGAGAAGGAAGAGGAAAGTTGCTAGCCAAAAAGGAGAGTTAAAGGTGATTGTTTGTTGACAGTAAAGAAGAGATGGTGGCACTAATCTGATAACCTTTAGGTCTTCAAGTCAGCCAGGTCTCTCCTTGTCTTCTCAGAGGAGGAACAATAACAGATGTTATTTACAGAGGTGGTGAGGCTGGATGCATGTCCTGTGGCCTTGGGCTGCTGTGGAGAGGTGGTCACCATATCCTCTCCTCAAGGAGCCAGCAAAATGCAGACTTGGCTCTTCACAAGAATGGCCAGACATCCAGGGGCCAGATTACCAAGGCACATTAAGGATGATCAAATTTCTGGAGTCAGCCAACCACACTGTCCAAGTCCAAATAACCCACAAGTCTTTAAAATGTATAGCTGAAAAATAGATTACTCTGGTATATTCCAAATGCAGCCCCATTCCCCACATTCAAATCACAGTATCAGTTAAGGCAATAGATAAACTCCAGAATCTCCGTGGCTTAACACAATACGAGTTTAATTTTTGTTCCTATTGAACCCAAACGGACTGTCCTGATCATTGGTACTGCACAGGGAGATGTTCCCTTTTCCATGAATGAAATTGTCCTGCAACCACCAATGAATGACTTGCCCAGGGAACCATCTTGTGGAGTCTTCAGATCGCCAGCTGGGTGCCAACCCCAATATGTCTTCTCATGTGCATTTGGTAGTTTCTTCTCCAGTTTAGATGAACACAGGAAGCTTGTCAATTGGGAAATTCATGATGCCAGGGGCTATTTTCTGTTAATAAGAGAGAATTTACTCTGTCAAGCTTTGCCTTAGCTGTACAGCTAAAGTGGAACCTAGATTTCCAATTTTGGTGTCTTTCCTACCTTATAATCACTTCTGGGAAGTCCTCACAAGCTCTGCCCAAAGATATGCAGCAAGAGAATGATCCTTACTTTGAAACCTCAGTTTTGAAACTGTTGGTCTTCCTTTTAATAGCAACTACAAAGGGAAATGTTTCATGTGATATAAAGCCCATCCCAGGTGCTGCCAAGAGCTTGCTGTGAAGGCTATAGGGCAAGTAATCATAGTTGTCTACCTGCTGAGTATTCTCTTTGTGACTGTATTAAATGTTTAATGGAGTTCCCTCCTTGTGGGGAGGAGAGCAACTTGGAGGGCAAGCCGCAGTGATTGCTTGCCTTCTGTCTGCCTGTTTGAGTTGACTCTGAGGAGCGGCACCTGCTGGGTTCTATGGCCTGCATGGTTTTAAGGCCAAACTCCTTGGCTTATGGGTAGAAAATCATGAGAGAATGGTTATATAAGATACAGAGCAGAGCAGAACTAAATTTCTGAGCTCTAAATTCTGCGACCTTATGAAGATCATGGTATGTTCATTCTGTTACAAGACTCTGTTACATCTTCCATGAAAAGGATGGAAGAGAGAAAAGATATACCTGATTATATTTATTTATTGTGGCTCAAGAAGCACTCATGTTCACAGGTTACCATGTAGGTGGGTTTTGTAGTCTTACCCATCATTTTCTCCTTGGGAGGAGGGTGCCCGTGCTCGGCTCCTGAAGATACTGAGAGAACACCGTGTGTATCAATGTCCTATTGCTGCATAATGAGACACCATAAATTCAGCACCATAAGACAAACATCCATTTCTTATCTCACAGTTTCTGTAGGTCAGAAAACTGGGCACTGCATAGCTGGGTTCTCCACTCCAGGATCACACAAGGCTAAAATCAAGGTGTTGGCTAGGTGACATTCTCATGTGGATTTTGGCACTTTTCAAAGCTTGTTCAGGTGATGGCAGAATTGAGTTTGTTGCAGTTGTAGACTGAGGTTTCCCTTTTCTTAATGACTGCTGCTAAAAGGTCTCTCTCAGCTCTTAGAGATTGCCCTTAGGGACTAGCCATATGGCCCTCTGACAACATAGCAGCTCATTTGCTCAAAGCCATCAGGAGAATCTGAAGCAGTCGGCTGTGACAAAGGCTTACATGATGTCAGGAGTGACTTACATAATCACAAGAGTGGCTATCCCATACCTCTGCCACATAACATAACCTAATCAAGGAACTGATAATCCTGTCATATTTATGAGCCCTGCCCACACTCAAGGGGAGAGGATTCTACCAGACTTGTACAAAGTGGAGTGTGGGAAGTGGGAATCTTAGAGGCCATCTTTAGAATTCTGCCTACCACACTATAATAATGACTATACTTGTATCCACACAAAATATCTCTTCCATATGTCCTGCTATGGAAGAATGTCCACAAGAAAAAAGCCACAACGAAGTACATATAGAATAATGTATAGAGTATGTATGGAATGATATATGTACATATATACACATATTTTTCTGATAGACCCCTCAAACCTAACATATAAAACAGAGCTCACAACTTTTCTTCTCCCAAGCCTACTCCTCTCTTTGTTTCCCTATCTCTATTAAGGCAACTCAATCATTCCTGATGCTCATGACAAAATTTTATAGGCATCATTCTCTCATGTTGCATGTCTAACTCATCAGGAAGTCCAGCTGGCTCTACCTGTGAAATTTATCCAGAATCTGACCACTTCTCACCACTCAACTCCTACCATCCAATCCAAGCTACCCCCATCTCTGGGCTATTTCATGGCCATAGCTTCTTCATCTCTGCCCCTCTACACTCTGTTCTCGATATAATAGCCAGATGCTTTTATATTTTAGGTCATCATATCACCACTCTGCTCACAAACTCTTCAAAGTCTCCTTATGTCATCACTATAGGAAAAGCCAAACTCACTATTCTTTCAGAGGTTTACAATGCCCTACACAATCTGGCACCTCATTAACTGACCCCAGCCCTGACTCCTACTTCTCCAGCCATACTGGTCGTTTTGTTATTCCTAAAACATACTGCTCACACACCTACCTCAAGGCCTTTGCACTGGCTATCCCTTCATCTGAAATACTTTTTCCCCAATATCTCCATAGTTCAAGTCCTCACTTCTTTTAAAGTCATCTTTCAATTGTTACCTGGTAGTAAGGCCTAACAACCTTGCTATTAAATCCCCTCTACCCTGCCCTATTTTTTTCTCTATAATTCCTAACACTTTCTAATATGTAATCTATTTCTGTATTTATTTATTTTTTTATTTTTGCCATCTGTCTTCTCTCACTAAAATGTAAGCTCAGTGAAGGTGAGGATTTTGTCTGTTTTGCTCACTGATGTCTCCCCAACAAGTGGAACAATGTTTAGTACTTAATAGTCATTATTGTTCAGTGTTGTTGAATATTTTATCTATGTTTTTATGAACATATATATTGTTGAATATATCATAGATTGATGCATGAGTATATTATCTATCTGTAGGAAAAAGTCAAGAAGAACTTACACTAAGTTGTTAATAGTTGTCATGTCTAGAGAGATGACAAAATTAGAGATTTGGATTTTATTTTTACTTAAAAATTTCACAAGTATTTGTATTATTTTTGTAATCAGGCAAAATTATAAAGCTATTTTAAAATTTTAGACCCTTTATGTCTTATGTGAAATTATATTCTGCCAGGCTATTTTGAGCCCTCTAAAAAAACATAAATTATTACTCAGAGCCAGAAGTGAAATAATGCAAGATTTCTAAGTAAATTAACTTGCCTTGCCATATCTTTGGGGAATCCAGATGGTTATTCTCTATTGCCATAGCCAGCGTAGAGTGCTGCCTGAATTTTATCCTAGGATCCTTCTTTGCCTGAGACTGTCTCAACAGCATGTGAATAAAAAGCCTTTACAGATGAGCTGCTGCTATATCAGGTGACTTCTTGGAGTGCATATTCTATTTACAAATACAGTCACCCTGAAACAGTTATTCTGGTCTTGCTTTTAGCTGACATTGTGCTTATGAATTCAATTCCCAATAATTAGTTGCGCTCTAGTGCATTATCTGTGAAGCTTTCTCCCTTTCTTTTCATACTAGGTTCAAAAGAATACCTTAAAACAAACACACTAATGCACAAGAAGGCATTATTTAGTCATTATAAGCTGTAATATTCTATTGTTTAATTTAGGATTTCCCCCCATTTGTATGGTCATGGAGAGAATTTTCAGAGCCATTACATATGGAGTTTGTCCTCTGTCTGGAGCAGGAATGAACAATTGGACCCAACATTTAAATAAGAAAGGTTCAGCAAGTGGGGGGGGAGTTGGGGGTAAATGGCAGAAAATAACTAAAAAGTAGGG
The DNA here is from genome assembly GCA_004024625.1 of Mellivora capensis. Taxonomy (NCBI): domain Eukaryota; kingdom Metazoa; phylum Chordata; class Mammalia; order Carnivora; family Mustelidae; genus Mellivora; species Mellivora capensis. The sequence continues at coordinate 43,884 of PISX010009134.1, forward strand.
CAGGCCTTATGCACGGATGGTTTGGTGATGTATGTATTTGTTACAAATTTAGGAGCCGTGGGAAACCCATCAGCACCCAGATCTCCTCGGCCATGGGTGGCTGATGCCCAGAGTTACACTGTTAAATCTAAGGTGTCATTACCCTAAATCTATCAGGCTTCAATCCCGGTTTTTCCATATGAAATTCTTTATCTGTTTTTTTTTTTTAATTACTAAAGCCTGTTGAAGACAACTCAATAGTTCTTGCCCTTGTCATGTAGCACTTAAGGATAATGGGACTCCAGGCTCTAAGATCCTTTGACTTAGCACATTAAAGCCCATTTCGCCTGTCAGAGCCTCATAGCCAAGCACTCCCGTAGTCTGGGATGTTGAGTGCTAGCCCAGCAGGACAGTTCATTGTCTGTTTCCTGTAATGCCTTCTGGTCTATCAGCTATGGTGCTGTCACAAAGGAAATGTGCAAAATTGAAACCATTACCTGATAGAGCTCCGTGGATCTGCTGAAAACCATTTGCTTACCAGCAACCTCTCAGTCGCTGATATTTAGTGTAAGCCAGTTTGAGATACTTCCCCGGTAGTAGGGTTTGAAGACTGGACAGTGGATGGAACGATTCCAGATGACCAGGAAGGTGAGGAAGGTTAGGAGGATTACTAAGACTTGACTAAGGTATAGAATGGGGTAGCTGTGGGCAGTGAAGTAAATAAGGGTCCTCAGAGTGGAACAGACTTCGCTGCGTAGGTGGTCAAGATAATGCCTCAGTTCTAAGCCCAATGGTCAGTGATTTTTCTAGGAGTACTTTGTCAGAAATTTAAGGAATCATTTGTAGGTATGTTCTAGAAGCCATTAGGACTGATCTTATGTGTAGATAAGGTAGGCAAAAAGAAAATGCCTCTCTACTGTTTCAGAAAAACCAAGGGACTGACGTCAGGACATCTCCACACTCAGCTTGTCCTAGTGTCAGAATTTCTCTGGTAGACTGACATTTGGGAGACAAAGTATTGCTTTAAATTATTGCTGGGGCACCTGGGTGGCTCATTCAGTTAACCATCTGCCTTCGGCTGGAGGCATAACCCTGGCGTCTTGGGCTAGAGCCCCTGCTCAGGCTCTGCACTCATCGAGGAGTCTGCTTCTCCTTCTCCCTTTGCCCCTGCCCGTTCTCCTGCTCATGCACTCTCTCTCTTTCACTCACTCTCTCTCTCTCAAAAAAATAAATAAAATCTTTCATTTATAAATAAATGAATAAATACATATATACATATGTACTAAAATTGTACCTACCTTTGTAGGGAAAGGAAACACATTGAAAAATAAAGAATAGTGTTACAGTACCACCGACTCACTTAACATTTCCACTGACTGCCTTTGAGAGGCTGGAAAACATCACAAGTGTATTTTGATGGCTCCAAATAGATGCATGTACTGGAAAGACCCAATGAGGACACTAGACAAAATGTTTAGGTATACACATCTTTAATTGGAAAGAAGTAGGCACTCCCAGACAATATGTTTAAGCATAGCCTTCTAGAAAGGCTGCTTAGTCTCACATGGTCTAACATCTGGGACTCTAACGATGTGAGTTTTGAACTGAGAATGTTCCGGAACCCTGTGGAACAGTGGGGCCGATATTTGGGGGCAGGTATTCCTCTCAGTATTAACATTTGCAGTGTTAATGTTAATTAACATTTGCAATGTTAACGTAAATGTAATATTTACACTTGCAAAACACCTTGCAAATTTTGAAATCCTTTCACACATATTCCTACAAAACAACTTGGAAAATAAGAAAAAGCACAAAGGAAAAAAGATGAGAATTGGCTATAATGCCAAAATCTGGAGACAGCCAGTGTTCACATTCTGGTGTGCCCGAGATAAATGTCGATAACAAAACTGAGACATAGAGAGTTTTGGTGACTTGGTTGGGGTGAGGAGGCCAATAGATATTTTTGAGCTCCATTGACTGATACGATCTGAAGACCTGGGTTATCTGATGAACAGAGATGATTCTTTCCTTCCTACTTTGTTATCCCTCTTCGCTTCTGTTTGGGGTTCATTCTTCAGGTGTCTGGTGCTTCCTTTGATGGGCTTCATCACCTCTCCTTTAGCCCCTGCAGAGGGTGATACATGCTCTCAGCCCTTGCTGTTTCATATGGTCATATCGACTAACCAGGATTTATTTAACTTTTCAGAAACAACAGCATTGCCACGGATAAACAAGTCGGTGGGGGGAGGGGGTTGCCCTAATGATCTTAAAATTAAAAAATTCGTTTTCATCATACTCTGCTGTGCTTTCTCCCCATCTCCCATCGTGCTGGGCTCATCAAGCCTGCTGATCATTACCACTCTCCCTTCCTTACTCCCATCGCTGATTAGCGCCGGCTTCACTTCCTTCCCTCAGCTGCAGTGGGAATGATTTAAAGACATTCTCAGCATTCTCTTTTTGCCCCTCCTCTCCTCTTGTGTTCAGCCCACACAAGCCTCCAGTGTTGGATCTGTGCAACTCCACTCTCTCAGTGTGGTCTTCCTCTCCTCTAGAATTAACCACTTGAATTCTGTCTCTCATCCTATCCCTTCTTGCCCTGCCTGTCTTTGTCTTCAGTCATCCCAATTTTGGTGCTTCAGTGACCCATTTTTGGGGGCTTATCCTATTTGACTATGCTGCGAAATTTGACACTATTGTTCCACGTTAGTTCTATTTAAAAAATAACTTTCCCCCTTGTCTACAAGTAATTCATTATCCAAAATTTAGAAAGCAGAAACAAGAGTTTAAAAAGTCCCCTAGGCAGAATTCTTTCACAATATATACATGCATCAAATCGTCACGATGTGCACACTGAATATGTTATAATTTTGTCAATTTTACCTCAGTCAAGCTGGGGAGGAAAAGTGGTGGCCAGAGCCGAGCAGGGATGGAGGGATGAACAGGTGGACCAGAGAAGTTCTGAGGGGCAGCGAAACTACTCTGTGTGATACTGTAATGGGGGATACAGGCCATTATGCAGTTGTTAAAACCCGTGAAAAGTACAGCTTCAAGAGCCAACCATAATGTGAACTGGGGACTTTGTATGACAAATGCTGTATCAGGGTGGGTTCATCAGTTGTAACAAATGTAGCACACTGGTGACTGATGTTGAAAGTGGGGACAGCTGACGTGCACATGTGGGGCAAGAGATGGGAACTCTCTGTACTTGCACTCATATTGCTGTGAACTTGAAACTGTTCTAAAAAGAAAAGTTTACTTAGAAAGTAAAGAAACAGAAATCCCCATAGGCCAACAATTCAGAGGTAATTACTGGTTATATTTCCAGGATTTTCCAACATATATGATAACTGTTTGTATGCCTACAGATACCCACACTATTGTCACTTGATGTATTAAAAATGTCCATGTTTAACAAATATTCTTATATAGAATGATTTATATTCGATGGATAATATTCCATTGTGTAGATGTGCTGTGCTTTCCTTAACCAACTCCCTAACATCATCATTAGTAACACTATGATTTACACCTTTCTATGTAACTCTCGTGTGTAGCTATAATAGCTACCATAGAATAAATTTCTAGACACAAGAATTGATGGGTCGAAGGATATTTATACTTTTTAGAGTCTGGATACACATCAATAAATCTGTTTCCGAAAAGGTTGTAGCAGTGTATTCACACATTAGAAATGCTATAAAGCCTTAAGGTTATGACCATGAGCTTTGGAGCTCTTTTCCATCCCAGGCACTGACCCAATCATCTTCATTCCGCCCAAAATACCAGGTCCCCTCCAGTTCAATTTTCATCCTTTTTGCCTTTTCCTTGCATGAATTCTTCCTTGGTGATTTTACTCACTCACTCCACACCAGAGGCTGATGATCCCAGATGACTGCCTCAGCACCTCCGTCTCTCCCACCACCATCTCAGTTGTAACTTGAACTCAGAGTCATTTTGCTCAGACTGTGTTCCCCACATCAGGGAACTCCAGCCGCTCTTACGCAAACCAGAAATTTCCATGTTATCCTCGGCAGGGATGGGAGAACCTCCTCAGAAATCAGAAATTCTTTGGGGGCACTACAATAATAATTTTTGGTAAACAAAACTCTCTTATTTCACTGATCAACAGCCTGAGGTTTGTTTTTCTCACCACCAGCCTCTCAAGCTGTCTCTCTCCTTGTTTTTTTTTACTCACCACATGTTCTCATCTGAGGAACCTCGTTCCTCAGCTGCTTCAGATCTCCCAGGAGAGGTTAGAGTGGGACTTCGGCTGTCCCAGAGTTGGCAGAGGCAACTGTCCCTCCTTCTCCATGCTGGCTCGGGACTACCGACCGCTGTGTGTGACACTCAGCGGAACAAAGCAGACCCAAACATTCTAGCGCTGCTCTGGCTAGCCCAAGTCTGCAGCTGATACCTCCCAGACCTCCGTACAAGGGACCTCTAGTCAGACTCTAGCCTGAGGGAGAGAAAGAAAACCACTTTGCCTCTTCTGGACGATAACTCTGATGGATGTGTTTGTTATTGTCTGATTTTCTTTGAACCAGTCTTTTCACTTTCAAGGCAGTTAATCTCTCTGAGTCTTACCTGAGAGGGAGAACGGGAACAGGACCTACCTGCAGGGTTGTTTTAACAAGGATATGAGGTAATAATGCCTGTGAAGGTGTTGAAACGAGTGCCTGACAGGAAGTGAACATCCAGTAAATGTGAGCTCAGCATCATCAGCGCCATCATTGTCCTTGACCACCCACTTGTAAGGATCTAAAGCTACTCTTGATTTCTCTAAACAGAGTTGCTGGCTTTTCTATAGTATTTTGAAATTGCTTTACTTGGACCCTTATTTTATTTTAACTGTTTCTATTTTTACTACACTGTGAGCTCCTCACACAATTGTTGAAATTCATTTTTGTATCCTCAAAACCCAGCCATGTGTGAGGTGCACAGGAGGCGACAAATCAATAGATGTTAGAAGAGTCTTGACTCTTAGCTCACACTATTCTCAAAAATCACTTTCGGTTTGATTGCAAATCTAAATGTGAAAGGTAAAACAATAAAGATTCTAGGAAAAGAATTGGAGAATATCTTCATGAGCTAGGAGTAGGGAAAGATTTCTTGAACAAAACCAAACAAGTACTTTTAAAAAAGAAACAAACATACTGGTATCAAGAATAGAAGATAACTGGAAAATTAATTTCTCAGAGGAAAACCAAAACAATCTAAAAATAATCTTAATAAAATAAAATAAAATAATCTTAATAAAATAAAAGTAACAAAATAAAAATAATCACCTAAACATTTAGGTGTGTAAATGAACTTCCAATTTCAAATGTTTAAAATATGTAGCTCTTAACTTCTTTTTTAAAAGTACCTTTTTTATCCCAATAACCATATAAAACCTTGATATCTTGTTTTTTTCTTATAGTATTGGGATGACGTGTTGACCTTTCTCACTAGATATCAAGGTCATATGAACCTTGATAACCTATCAGTCTTTAGTAGTTCTTATCTAACAGTTAGTTATGGACCATTTGTTTTAATGTTAAGTGGAGCTTATTACTGAATGAATGGTTTTTGGTCCTGGTAATTACACCTTCATATTTTAAATATGTCATCTGACAGTCTGCTAGAGTATAGAAAGAAGATCTCTGAACCTCTACATTTATCATATATTTTCTCAACTTTAATCTTTCGTGTATGACTTTTTAATATATATAGTAAATTAGTGATGTTAAAAAATATAGAGTACTGGGGCATCTAGGTGGCTCAATCACTTAAGCATCTGACTCTTGATTTTAGCTCAGGTCATGAACTCAGTGTTGTGAGATTGAGCCCCCCTGGGCATGGAGCGTGCTTAAGAGTCTTTCTCTCTTAAGATTAAAAGAGAGAGAGAAAGAGAGAGAGAGAGAGAGAAGGTATTAAAAGTATATATGCATATGGTAGCATTATAGGCTCAAAACATTTTCACTAACAGATGTGCCCAATCAAAGAGACTTGGCCACTAGTTTAAATAAAATGTTTTCAATACTCAGGGCAGAAACAGTTTCTAGAATTTTTGTCTGGTAGTATGATCATGATCAAGAGTTTTACATTCAGATCTCTGTGGCTGTAGGGATTGGGGGAGGTAGTGTTGTGTAGGGTCTTTTGGTTGATATTTGGTTGGGGCTTGATCTCCTTAAGATGTTTATTATGATGTTTTAAATTAAAAGAGGCAGGTGAATGTCTGCATTAAAAAATAAATTATAATGTGTCTTTTTTAAAGTTATTTTAAAATGTCTGTTATGAAGAGTGGTAAGCTGTTAAGTCAGAAATGGGTGAATAATGCTTAATTTTAATTAACTACTTTCTTATATCCTAGGCTGACCAGATATCAGGATTTCATATAAGATCTGTTCTCTGCGTCCCTATTTGGAATAGCAACCACCAAATAATTGGTAAGACATTACCTAAATAGTTAAAACTTCTTTTTAACTTCTTTTTTTTTTATGTTAAGGGAGGGTACAGGTGAGGGGCAGTGGGAGAGGGAGAGAGAAACTTAAGAAGACTCCATTCTGAGTGTGGCATTGATGCAAGGCTCAATGTCACGGTCCTGACATGATGACTTGAGCCAAAACCAAGAGTCAGATGTTTAACCAACTGCGCCACCCAGTACAAACTTCTTTTATAAAGAAAGACAAATTTACTTTAAAATACACCACATCTTTTTTTTTTACCTGCTCCCCCCTTTTGCACTTGATCTTAGCAAAAAGGCCAAGAAGTGATAGCTTCTCCTCTCTTTTATGTCCAGGACTCATCAACCTATGTTTCATTCCCTCATATCATTTCATAGGTATAGACTCCTGATGAATCTAGATGAGCCAGAACAATGAACAAAGATTTATTCTTCAAACCAATAATTTTGAAGTTGGAGAGGATCTCAGAAATCAACTAATAGAACTCTCTTATCTTACCTTATGGAAATCGAGGTGGGGTGGGGGAATCACACAAAGACCAGAATAAAGTCACAGAATGTCAGTTGCAGGGTCAGGATTACAAGTCAGGCTTTCCCAACTCCTCTACAGATTTTCCCACTACATCTGTATGCTTACATCTATGCTTTTATAGGTGGAGTACATGCAAAGGAAAAGAACATGCATTATTCGACATACACTGTTCAGCATCTTTCTGTCTGGATGATTCTGAAATAGGTTATACTTGACCCAGAATAACAGAACTGTGAGCCAAAGCAGCTTCCAAGTTTTTCTCCCTCCTTTTCCTCCCCTCAGAGCCTCTGTCAGGAAAGTATTAAACCTAAGAAAGAAGTCAGTGGGTAAGGTAGAGAAGTCATAAAGAGTGGAGGTGTTAGTTAAAATTATTGAAACATAATTAAAGCATGATTTTTTCCAAGAGACATAAGGTAATTAGTGCATTGGCCTTTCTTTGTTTCCCCCCAACATTGCCTATTAAACTGTAAGACCCTGCTACTTATCAAAGGATTTAGTATTCTGGAAATATTGTCAAGGCTTGGACTGTAACAGAATTTTTTTCATCAGTTCGCTTTTTGAAGAAAAATTTTTCTACATCAATGAACATAAAGAATGTTCAAAGATTTGGGAATTTGAATCCCTAGTACGAAGTATTGAATTGCATCATGTATATTTTTAAATATATTTAAGTTTAAAGAGAAGAGAAAGTGCATAAGAAACACTGTTTCTGTGCTGTTGATGTCCAATGGCAATCTCAAATACAGTCCTAGCTTTCATTCCTAACAATAAACATCTGTTACTCTTTCAAAATCAAGACTGCAGTTTGCCTCTTACACTAAAGACTTCTGTTTCGTTATATACATCATACACACATCATTATTTAATGTCTTCTAGCATATGATGACTTACTTACCTAGTGAGAATTTGGGTGTTTTAAAAAAATTCAAGCATGCTTTAGAATTATAACTATGTTTGGTTTGTACCAAATGGGGACATGGGAGAATGTTTTTCAAGATTGTTCAGTTTTTCTGATTAGAGTTGTATGTTTTGAGAGTCTTGCCCCAAAACATCTGGTACTGGAAATGAACTTGAGAAAGAGGAAGTACATAGGAATTAAGTTTGCTAGAACCCTATGTACCTCATCGGTAGCAGACAGCAGAACTAACTTTGCTTTGAAGGTTAACTGCGCCACCATCCCCCACATTTCTTGAATGTTCACTCCATGTGGAGCAATATGCTTTAAAACATTCAAACATGATCTCATTTCATCTTCATAACCTCTGAGATAGTCAACATTTTCATCCCCATTTTACAGATGAGGACTTTCAAGGCTAAAAAATGTTAGGTAACAGCTGATGGTGGAGTTGAGATGTGAAATGAGACAGTGTGACACCAGAGCCCATGTTCTTTTTTTTTTTTTTAAACTAAAATATAATGTATTATTTGTTTCAGGGGTACAGGTCTGTGATTCATCAGTCTTACCAATTCCCAGCGCTCACCATAGCACATAGCCTCCCCTATGTCCATCCCCCAGACACACCATCCCTTCCATCCCCCTCCACTGCAGCAACCCTCAGTTTGTTTCCTGAGATTAAGAGTCTCTTGTGGTTTGTCTCCCTCACTGGTTTCATCTTGTGTCATTTTCCCCTCCTTCCCCTAGGATCCTCTGTCTTGTTTCTCAAATTCCTCTCAGATCAGTGAGATCATATGATAATTGTCTTTCAGAGCCCGTGTTCTTAATCACAATGCCATCCTGCCTCACTCAAGCACTGTGTCCCACAGGATTGAAAACATAAAAAATTACAGATACATATGTATACACACACATGTGTATACACACAGTTATTAACACTCAGTGATATAGCTAATCGCATGTATGTATATGTGCATGCGATGCGTACGTAGGTCAGATATATCCAAGTCACTGTGCACAGTCATCTTGAAAACCATTTTTAAGGAATCAGACTGATGCCGGGTAGAACTCCAGGCTTCACTGCGACTCAGTTTAGATATCACAGCCTTGAAGAGAGACTGCATCCATGTAGTCCCACAGCGACAGCAGGCACTGGGGAGGCCAGAGATTAAACTCCGTGTCTGAAGTTACCTAAGGGAGGTATCAAGTCAGCTGGGCTTTATTAGATTATAGTAACACAGTGGCCAGTGCTGAAAATGACCACGTAAACCAAACTCTTCCCACAGGAGTGGCTCAAGTGTTAAATAGACTTGACGGGAAAGCTTTTGATGATGCAGATCAACGACTTTTTGAGGTAAGAAAATAAATTTGTGAACCAAAGCCTAGAGCTGAGTCACCAATAGTTTCCTGGTGGCAGCTTGTCAAAATCTGTCAAGAGTGTGTGTTTAGTGGCAAGACCGCGAGCCAGCTCCACGCCATGCTCGGTTTCTCCTTTCTTGGGTTGTTAAGCCTCCCTTTATTCTAGTCTGCCCTCTAGCTGGAAAGGTTGGCTTTGAACAGGCATCCTTGTACACTTTGCACCAACAAAGTAGCCAATATGAAAACCCCATGATTACTTTTCCTCTAGGAGAGAACATCACAGCTTCTTTACAAACTGGTTCTAGATCTATCTTCCTTCCTTTTAACACTTACCTAATGGGTATGCTCACTTGGTTTCCTCATCAAAATATTTTATAGCCTAGCCACTGAAAGAGGGTACTTTAGTCTAATGGAATGAAATTAATAAAACCAGTCTACGACCTAAATAAATTAAGAACACATTTGATAAGACTATGTTTTAAATTTATAAAGTCATTTCTTCACCAGGACATTATATTAATAATTTTTTCTCATGTGCAATGTGAGCTATAAAGCTGTTACATGACAATAGTAATTAAGAATTTTAATGTGCATATTTCCCCAAGGCCTACCTCTGTGTACAATAAAATTATATTTTCAGACCCATTTCTGATAACTGCCTGTTTTCATATTAGATTATACCAATGAGTTATTGCAATTTTTAATTAGTGGGCTTTCTCTTTCCTAGGCTTTTGTCATCTTCTGTGGCCTGGGCATCAACAACACAATTATGTACAATCAAGTGAAGAAGTCCTGGGCCAAGCAGTCCGTGGCTCTTGATGTAAGTCAGTATTTATGTCCAAATCATGTGCTTTAAAAGCCCTCATTTTATGAGAGGAAAAAAAGTCCTTATTATGGGACTAATTTCTTGATTTTTAATTACCTATTCATTGAGCTTAAATTATTTTAGAGTCATGTGTTTGAATTTGATGAAAGCCACTAACCCTCTCAAGAACAAGAACACATATGCACACAATTTTGCATACAGTCTTGGGGCATTCACAGATTCCTTGAAGGCCATCCATATGTTGCACAGTTAGATATAGATTTTATGTGTTGGGTTTATTAAAAGCGATGGTGCAAAAATAATTTGTTAAGATTTATTTAAAATTAAATTAAAAATTAAAATTAAATTAAATTTATTTAAAATTAAAATAAAATTAAAACTTTGAATATGTAAAGGTAGTCTAGAAATTCACAACTTTTCTTACCATAGAAGAAAACTTCACTGTGAAGATAAGTGACCCAAGTGAGGGAAGCTTCTGTTGTTCTCCAGCTCCCCCACCACAAACACGTACACCTCCCACTGAGAACTCCGACCTATTCCCCAGACGTAAACTGCATCTCCCCTCAGACTAAGTCCGAAAACAGTAGTTCTCCTCTGAGTCCCAGCTTGCTTCTTTTTCTCAAATGGTACAATGTTCTCTTAAAGTACTAAGATGTTGAACTCTGCTTAGAGCATTAGAACAGAAACTTAAATTTAAAAGTATTCTGCTCCAAACCCATCATTTTTTAACTGCAATCTAAATCTATAGCATTTTTTCTTATTTAATTTAAATTCAATTAATTAACACATGATATATTGTTACTTTCAGAGGTAGAGGTCAGTGACTCATCAGTCTTATATAATACCCAGTGCTCATTACATCATGTGCCTTCCTTAATGTCCATCACCCAGTTACCCCATCCCCCCACCTCCCTGCCCTCTAACAACCCTCGGTTAACCCATGGTTAGCCAGTAAACCATGGTTAAGACTCCTATGGTTTGTCTCCCTCTCTGATTTTGTCTTGTTTTATTTTTTCCTCTCTTCCCCTGTAATCCTGTTTTGTTTCTTAAATTCCACATATGAGTGAGATCATATGATAATTGCCTTTCTCTGATTGATTTATTTTGCTTAGCCTCTGGTTCCAACCACGTCATTGCAAATGGCAAGATTTCATTTTTGTTGATGGCTGAGCAGTATTCCACACACACACACATCTTCTTTATCCATTCATCTGTCGAAGGACATCTCAGCTCTTTCATGGTTTGGGTATTGTGGACATTGCTGCTATAAACATTGGGGTGCAGGTGCCCCTTCCGATCACTACATTTATATCCTTTGGGTAGATACCTCATAGTGCAATTGCTGGGTCATAGGATAGCTTTATTATTATTTTTGTTTGTTTGTTTCTTCATGTCTCTTTCCCATTACTTGACTGGATTATTTGTTCTTTGGGTGTTGAGTTTGATAAGTTCTTTATAGATTTTGGAGACGAGCCCTTTATCTGGTAAGCCCTTTGCAAATATCTTCTTCCATTCTGTAGATTGTCTTTTGGTTTTGTTGACTATTTCCTTTGCTGTGCAAAAGCTTTTTATCTTGATGAAGTCCCAGTAGTTCATATTTGCCTTTGTTTCCCTTTCCTTTGGAGACGAGTCTAACGAGAAGTTTCTGCAGCCAAGGTCACAGAGGTCGCTGCCTGTGTTCTCGTCTAAAATTTTGGATTCCTGTCTCACATTTAGGTCTTTCATCCATTTTGAGTCTATTTTTGTGTATGATGTAAAGAAATGGTCCAGTTTCGTTCTTTTACATATGGCTGTCCAATTTCCCCAACACCATTTGTTGAAGAAACTATCTTTTTTCCATTGGACATTCTTTCCTGCTTTGTCGAGGAGTAATTGACCACAGAGTTGAGGGTCCATTTCTGGGCTTTCTATTGTGTTCCATTGATCTATGTGTCTGTTTTTGTGCCAGTACCATAATGTCTTGATGATTACAGCTTTGTAATAGAGCTTGAAGTCTGACATTGTGATGCCACCAGCTTTGGCTTTCTTTTTCAATGTTCCTTTGGTTATTCGGAGTCTTTTCTGGTTCCATAAAAATTTTAGGATTATTTGTTCCAGCTCTGAAAAAAGTAGGGATTGAATTGAATGTGTAGATTGCTTTGGGTAGCATAGACACTTTAACAATATTTATTCTTCTAATCCACAAGAATGGAATGTTTTTCCATTTCTTTGTGTCTTCCTCAACTTCTTTCATGAGTGTACTATAGCTTTCCAAGTACAGATACATTGCCTCTTTGGTTAGGTTATGGTTTTTGGTGCAATTATAAATAGGATCTATTCCTTAATTACTTTTTCTTCTGTCTCGCTGTTAATGTATAGAAGGGCAACTGATTTCTGTGCATTGATTTTGTATCCTGCTGCTTTGCTGAATTCCTCTAGGAGTTCTAAAAATTTTGGAGTGTAGTCTTTCGGGTGTTCCACATAGAGTAGCATGTCATCTGCGAAGAGTGAGAGTTTGACTTCTTCTTTGCCATTGAAGATGCCTTTTATTTCTTTTTGTTGTCTGATTGCTGAGGCTAGGACTTATAGTACTATGTTGAATAGCAGTGGTGATAGTAGACATCCTGGCTGTGTTCCTGACCTTAGGGGGAAAGCTCTCAGTTTTTCCCCATTGAGAATGATATTCATTGTGGTCTTTTCATATATGACTTTTTTTATTATTGAAGTATGTTCCCTCTACCCTTACACTGTGAAGAGTTTTAATCGAGAAAGGATGCTATACTTTGTCAAATGCCTTTTCTGCATCTATTGAGAGGATCATATGGTTCTTGTCCTTTCTTTTATTAACGTGGTGTATCACATTGATTGATTTGCAGAATCCCAGCTGGGTTTGATGCAAGATTTATTGTTTTCCCCAACTTTTGCTCTGTAGCTATCATCAAAGATTCTTTTTATATCTGTGAAATACTTATTAAGTAGGACAGATAAAATATCACATAATACATGACATCATCTAGAACAGCACAATATAATACATGTGCAATCTTCAAAATATTCTGTGTACCAAGCAAGATATTGGTAGAAAGATAAAACCAAGGGAGAAGATAAGTAGACAACACAGTGGTACTTGCAGCACTTTGATTTAAGGTTTAAAGACATAAAATTAGTTCTTTACCAAAAACTTTTCTACCCTTAATTGGACTCTGAACTCTGGAAGCACAGGGATTTTATTTTTTTATAATCTTATTCCCAGTGCCTACCAGAGCACTTAGCACAGAGAAGGCATTTATTTTTTTTTTAAAGCAAATCGCCCTTTTTTTAAAAATTTATTTATTTGTCAGAGAGAGGGAGAGAGCGAGCACAGGCAGACAGAGTGGCAGGCAGAGGCAGAGGGAGAAGCAGGCTCCCTGCCGAGCAAGGAGCCCGATGTGGGACTCGATCCCAGGACCCTGGGATCATGACCTGAGCCGAAGGCAGCTGCTTAACCAACTGAGCCACCCAGGCGTCTCAGAGAAGGCATTTATTAAATGGTTTTTGGACAGATGAAGGGAGAGAGGAAGGAAAGAATGGAAGAAAGGGATTCTCCTGCCCAATAAAGGGAATTTATTTTTTCTGGTTTTCCCTCTGAGTCCTGCTTTATTTATATATAATATCTTTACAATAAGGAATAAAAATAATATCTGCAGGATGAATTAATAAACAAGTAAACTTTAAATATGCAACCATTAAGAATCACTAATAAAGCATTAAGTTCTATGTGCAGAAGAATTTTCACATCCTAGCTCTGTCACCTACCTCAGTTGTGAGAATTAAATGAGGTGATACATGAGATTTTAATATTCCATAAATAAAATTATAGCAATACCAATAATCATCACATTATTGCTTGCAGTAGTACATTCATTACCGAGAAATCACCAAAGATTTTAAGAAAGAAAAGAGGGCAGGAATTTTGAACAACAAATGGTGTAATGACTCCTTCACCATCTTCAAATTTTGAACTCCACAGAGTTGCCTCAGCCAGCTTCAGTTTCAAAGGAAAAGGAACAAGCAGACTCCCCACTGAGCAGAGAGCCCAAATGCAGGACTCATGACCTGAGCCAAAGGCAGACACTTAAGCAACTGAGCCTCCCAGGCGCCCTCCCCCACTGCAGAAGGAGGCTGCTGGCTTTAAGCACCTGGCAATGCGGGGAGATGATTTAGAGCCCTGTCTTTGACATTGGTCTCATCAGTCTAGTTAGACTAGACTAACTAGACTGATGAGACCAGAGTCCTGGTTCAGGTGCTCTGGATCTTGGACAACTAAACTTCTCAATCTTGTTTTTTTCATATGTTAAATGGGTATGATAAGAAGGGTGTTTTAACAGTTAAATAAAAAAATGCAGGGAAAGCGCTGAGGGAGTGTTTAGTTACAGTAAGCACTTAATAAAAGCTATCTGTCCTATTAACCAGAGCACTTGCTGCCCCCTAATCTGCACCGAGTCCTGAATGCACAGACCAAGAGTTGCTGTAAAACTGTGCTGATTGAGGGTCTGGGGAAGAGGTATAATTTTTTGCTCCTTTTAATGAGGAGGATCATTTCCTGCTTGAAGTTTCAACTACAAACAGACCCCTAATTTCCTAGATACTTGGTGCGCTCCGTGTTCCGCCACTGAGCATCCCAGCAGTGTCATCCCTGCACCCCAAGGCTCACTCGTGCACCCCATGCTCCCCCTGCGCCCCAGGGCTTACTTAATGTAAGCCCATTTTCTGTGTCTCCTGTTGCCCTGTAGATTTCTACAGAGAAGTCCAGGAGGTGTAAATACAAATTTTCCCATGTCAAAAATAGCCATGCAGGTCTTCGAAAGCTATACATCACCAAGGGCAAAGTCTCCACTAAAGGCCTGCTAGGCTAGAGGTCCCTTCCCTACTGCCAACTTCAGCTCTTTTTTTTTTTAAGTTTTTATTTATTTATTTGTCAGAGAGAGAGAGAGCGCGCACAAGCAGGGGGAGCAGCAGCCAGAGGGAGAAGCAGGCTTCCTGCTCCCACTCAATCCCAAGACCCTGGGGATCATGACCTGAGCCGAAGGCAGACACTTAACCGAATGAGCCACCCAGGCATCCCTTCAGCTCATTTTAACCTAACCCACAAATGACCAAAAAAATCACAATATGAACATACCACATACTTTCTTTTTTTCTGGCCCTTAAAAACTGAAGTGATTAATACATTGTCTGTATTTTGTTTAACAATTGAAGTATAAAACACTATTACTTTGATGACTGCTTTTCTTAATTTCTCATAATTTAGTTATGTAATTCTAAAGTTTTTTCCTAAATATATAAAACTAATAATCTAAGACTCTTAGAGAGCAGAAATGTTCTTAAAGCTGAATAATGGAACAAAGAGAGGAATTTACTATCATTTTTAATAACTCTAATTTTATTATCCTGGGTTCCATTTTACTGGAGTGCCAAGAGCTTCACAGGAAGTATACTAATGGATGTTCACATTTTCTGAGTGTAAGAATCCTATGATAAAAGGGGGAAACTTCACCTGAAAGTCCAGTGGACAAAGAAAATACAGTATGAATGTAAACCAGAATATTACTTCTTCATTTTGAACACCAAGAATTGTCCTTTGGGGTGCCTTTCATAGAAAATGCAAATAAAGACTCACCTAATACTGATGAGAAATCTTCCAGGAAATAGAAGTCAGTGCATTAAGGGACACCTTCTACCCTCCTATGATCAGAGGAAGGAAGGGATGAGGGTCAGACAGAGGGTGTGGAAAAGGCATGTGCGATCAGGAGCCAAGCCCCATTGATTCTAGCTCCCAAGTCCTCTCCCATCCATTTATTCCTTTCAAATTGCCACAGCAACCATCCCACTTAAAGGCTTCATTACCTCTTGACTGAGCAATTGTAATAGCCATCTATCTGTTCTTCCTAAACCATATTTCAGATTGCATCATTCACTGACTCAGAGATCCTAAATTACTCCTCCATTACCTATCAGAGTACAAACTTCCTGGCCTTTGGGGCCCTTTGAAATATGAAGATAGCTTCATACCAAGCTATCTTCCTACCCCTGGCTCTCATTTCTCTTTTCAGAGTATTCTATGCTACTTACAAAAAACTCAACTACCTCGTAGTCTCCAAATCAGCCACCTGCTTCCCTGCTGTCTGATCTCTAATATCATTTCCACCTCAGTTACTCTCTGTTCCAACTATGCTGTCTCCCCTCAAAGTTGTTATGTCATTCAAAGCTGAATTTAAGTGTAATCTTTCCTATAAATCTTTTAAATCCCATGCTTACTTATTCCTGTCTTTGTCCTAGATTATAGTTAATTGGGAGTCTGTATGTTTCCCTCTACTAGAACGTGTTTGCATTAACGTACGTGATTATGTCCTAGCTATTCTTAATTCCCTTTGGTGTTTTATAGAGAGTGGTACTCAACAAAAGCACATTGAATAAATGAATACACGCAGCCACAGATAATTATTTTGGTCTGCCATGTCAACATTCCAAATGGGAACAGCTTGGGCTGTGCTAGAAGAGCTGACAGTCACCAGCGGCGGTCTTGCTGGCCACAGACTCATACAGCATACCTCCATATTCCTCTTCTTCTTTATAGGCCATGAGTGCCAATTATTTCTATTTATTTATTTTGGGCAAGATCTCCTCCAAGATACCATCTTCCCTGGGCTATTTCCTTAGATGATGATTAAGGGGCCAACCTGGCTTTCTGGAGATAATTCTGCCATGCGAAATCTCCTAAGCTCCAAGGAGAAAATTTTCTCTAATGGGGTGGTTGACACAACTAGACTCATAGGATGCTAACAGAATGCCACTCCATTCTTTTTTTTTCATCCTTCTTCCTTTAGACCTATCCTCTTGAACCAATCTTTCCTACTCCTGGATGAACTCTCTGGCTCTCCTCCAGAGAGGAATGTATCTTCTGATACACTCAGATGTTAAATAGCCTCTCAGCGCCTCCCCTTCCCTAGGATTAGAAACTATGGTCAGGTGAAGTGAAGAAGAATAAAGAAGCCCACGGTGACCCCCTCCTGGTGCTGTCCTGACCTGGTGTCAAGGCCCTCTGTGTCAAGCACCAACATCCTCTTTTTATTGTGAGTGCCTTTCATGAATTCTTCGAAGAGTTCTGGGGGCTAGGAATCTCCTGTTGACAGCCTCTGATGTGGGTTTACCTTTCCTGACTGACAGGTCATAATCCTCTCTCAGGCCCTGGTTTCCAGTGACCCATACAGACCCTTCCTCCATGGGGATCATCTCACTCCTTCAGAGAGTCCTCTTTTCCTAGGATCTATGTTTGTTTTTCTCCTTTATTTATTGTGGTCAAATAAACACAACATGAAAAAAGTTTACCCTTTTTAAGTACACAGTTCACTGGCATTTAGTGCATTAACAATGTTGTGTAATCATCACCAGCCAACATCCATCTCCAGAACTGTTTGCTCTTCCCAAACTAACACTCTGTGGCCATGAAATACTAACTTCTCATTCCCCTCTCCAGCCCTTAGCAACCAGTCTTGTACTTTATGTCTATGAACTTGACTCCTCTAGATACCTCATGTAAGCAGAATCATATGGTATTGTCCTGTTATGACTTATTTCACTTAGCATAATGTCTTTAAGTTTCATTCATCTTGTAGCTTATGTCAGAATTTCCTTATTTTTTAAGACTGAATAAAATTCCACTGTCAGTATGTACCATATTTTGATCATTGGTTCATTGCTTCAATGGTCAGAGTCCTTTTAAGCCTAGTTATCTCTCATTGGTCCATTTGGCCTATGGAAACTACATATCTTGGGCAGTTAGATTGCACAAAGTAGCCCTCTCCTTCTGCCCCTTAACCTTTAGAATTTTTATTTTTTTCTTATTTTTTTTAAGATTTTATTTATTTGACAGAGAGAGAGAACACAAGCGAGGGAGTGGCAGACCGAAGGAGAAGGTTCCCCGCTGAGCAAGGAGCCCGATGAGAGGCTCAATTCTAGGACCCTGGGATCATGACCTAAGCAAAAGGCAGCTACTTAACCAACTGAGCCACCCAGGTACCCCTAGAATTTTTAGGCATGAATCAGTAACTAGTGTGTTCCTACACCACACTCTGAGGGTATACATATTGGGTTCTACATGTGGTTTTTTTAAGAAACCCTCAAAAAACCCTAACCAAAAAATTTTCAATATTGGGTCCTCTCCTGAATTGTTTCCCTTGTCTCATACAATGCAGAGATGGGGAATGAGTACCTTAGCTTGAAGGTAGCAGAAGTAGTTTGGGGCATCTTCTTTCCAAGTCCTGTATTGGTAGCCTAGATGGTCTAAAACCTCCCTTTAGAACGTAGTGTCTGTTGTTCTCAACTATAAAGTCAGACAGAAAGAGTTCCATTTAAACATGCTGTTATCTACCAAAATGACTTTCCAGACTAGGTTACTGTCCAACAATGATCCAGTGATTGTCTGAATGATAAATGTCTACCCTTGGAAGATCTTTGTTTATTTGTAGAGTCATTGGCTACAGGTTATCAATTACAAGTCCAAATGCAACACTCGGCAAAAGTGGAATGGTTCCCATTTGTAAAATCTTCTTTACTGAAAACATGTTCCATTGTATAAACACTTCTTTTTAAGAAAGGATAAAAAGGAAACCTAAATTAACTACTCCCCTGAAAGGGTTATATGGTCATTATTTCCCCATTGTCAGATGCCTTATTCTGACATGCTACTACTACCTCTTAAGTTGCTTTTAAAACAAACAACATTTGGAAACTGTTCTTTGTGAAAATTCCTGGCTCTTAACTGAACTGGTCTATAAATTATGATCAAATAATTGTGGTGGTTTTCTAAAAGGCCCTAAGAGAATAATCATGCCAACTTTCTTGAACTTCTTTGGATATAAGGTACGGGAAAGACCAATTAAACAGATAGCGCGAGCTTCTACTCTTCACTTGCTACTTTGAGTGCAGGGTTCAGACGGAAATCAGGAAAACAAATAGGGTGATTGATTGCATTTCTGTGAGGGCTCACTGAAGAGGTAGGGCTTGAACTTTCAGGTCCAAGGCTATAGAGCAGGGTGCAGCAATTTCATTCTGCCCATCAGTGTTGAAAGCCTTCAGGGAGAAAAACAGTTGAGGCCAGAGCCTTGTACACCAAGTCTCGTAATCCCCCCTCTCCCCCATGCCCTGGACACTCATTTCCACTAAGTCTGCCTGAGAATCAGCACAGAAGACCCCTCCCCCAGAAAACCAGCACAGCTAGGTCACACCAAGTTTATTGATCACAGAGTGCTGCAAATCTTCAGCTCTAGGGAAAGTAGGATTGAGCTTCCTTTTTACTTTTATTCTTTATTTCTTTTATTTTTAGTATCTTTTCATTTATTTTCTTATATTTTCCAATTCCCTTTAAATTTTTAAGTTATTTTTAAATTTATATAAATATATTTTCATATTTTTAAAATTTTTGGTCTACTCCCATTTATTTTATTTTATTTTATTTTATGTTTTATTTTGGGATCTAGATTCTTTTAACAAGCAGACCAAAACCCAGCCAGGATCTAGTTTTTGTGTTTTGCTTAGTTTGGTTTGATTTTCTTGTTTTGCATTTCTGTTTTTCTTAGGGTTTTTTGTTTTTCCCTCACTTTTTCTTTGTTTTTTCGCTTTGTTTTTGTTTATTTGTTTGTTTTGCTGGGGTTTTTTCCTAGTCTTTCCTTTTCTAAACAAAATGATAAAATGAAGGAATTCACCCCAAAAGAAAGAACATGAGGTAGAACTCATGGCCAGGGATTTAATCAATACAAGCATAAGTAAGATGTCTGAACTAGAATTAAAACAACAATTATAATGATACTAACTAGGCTTGAAAAAAAAGCATAGAAGACACTAGAGCATTCCTTACTATAAAGATAAAAGAACTAAAATCTAGTCAGGCCAAAACTTAAAATGCTATAACCAAGCTGCAGACACAAATGGGGGCCATAAAAATGAGGATGGATAGAGCAGAGGAGCATATCAGTGATACTAGATACAAAATTATGGAAAATAAGGAAGCCAAAAAGAAGAGGGAAATAAAGATAATGGACCATGAGGTAGGCTTAGAGTACTCAGCGACTTAGTAAACTGTAACATTCATATCATAGGCATCCCAGAGGATGAAGAGAGAGATAAAGGAGCCAAAGGTTTATTGGAACAAATTATAGCTGAAAAATTCCCTAATCTGGGGAAGGACACAGACATCAAAATGCAAGAAGCACAGAGAACTCCCATTAAATCCAACAAAAGGTGGCCATCACCAAGGCATATCATAGTCAAATTAACAAAATACACAGACAAGGTAAGAATCTTGAAAGTAGCAAGGGAAAAAAGGTCCTTAATGTACAAGAGAAGACAGATCAGGTTTACAATGGACCTATTCACAGAGACTTGATGGGCCAAAAGAAAGTGACAGGAAATATTCAACGTGCTGAATGGGAAAAATATGCAGCTAAGAATTCTTTATCCAACAAGGCTGTCATTCAAAATAGAAGGAGAGATAAAGAGTTTTCCAGACAAGAACTATAGGAGTTCATGACCACCAACCCAGCCTGGCAAGAAATTTTAAGGGGGACTCTTTGGAGAAAAAAAGACCAAAAGCAACAAAGGACCAGAGAACATCACCAGAAACACCTCTACAGATAACACAGTGGCACTAAATTCATATGTCTCAATAATCACTCTGAATGTAAATGGACTACATGCACCAATCAAAAGACATAAGATACCAGAATGGGGAAAAAAACAAGGTCCATCTCTATGCTGCCTACAAGAGACTCGTTTTAGACATAAAGACACCTGCGGATTGAAAATGAGGGGATACAGAACCATCTGTCATACTAATGGATGTCAAAAGAAAGCTAGAGTAGCCATACTTTTAACCAGATTTAAAATAAAGACTGCAACAAGAGATGAAGAAGGGCATTATATCATAATTAAGGGGTCTAACCGTCAAGAAGATCTAACAATTGTAAATTTTTAGTCCCCCAACTTGGGAATACCCAAATATATGTCAATTAATAACAAACATAAAGAAACTCATTGATGATAATACAATAATAGTAGGAGACTTTAACACCCCACTTATAGCAATGGACAGATCATCTAAGTGGGAAAATAAGGAATTTTTTCAATTTTTTCAATAAGGCTATGAATGACACACTGGACCAGATGAACTTAACATATATTCAGAACATTTCATCCTAAATCAGCAGAACACACATTCTTCTCAAGGACACATGGAACATTCTTTAGAATAGATCACATACTGGGTCATAAATCATCCCTCAACAAGTACCAAAAGATCAAGATCATACCATGCATATATTCAGACCACAGAACTTTGAAACTTGAACTCAAACACAAGAAAAAATTTGGAAAGACCTCAAATACATGGAGGTTAATGAATATCCTACTAATGAATGAACTGGTTAACTAGGAAATTAAAGAAGAATTTAAAAAAATACATGGAAGCAAATGAAAATGAAAGCAAGACAGCCCAAAACCTTTGATATGAAGCAAAGTGACCCTAGGAGGGAAATATGTTGCACTACAGGCCTACTTCAAGAAGCAAGAAAAGTCTCAAATACGCACCTAACCTTACACCTAAAGTAGCTAGAAAAGGAAGAGCAAATAAAGCTTAAAGCCAGCAGAAAGAACTTAATAAAGTTTAGAGCAGAAATAAATGATAATAGAAACCAAAAAGAAACCAGTATAACAGATTAACAAAACTAAGGGCTAGTCTTCAAAAGAAGTAATAAAATTGATAAACTCTTAGCTAGACTTATCAAAAAGAAAAGAGAAAGGACCCAAATAGAAAAAATCACAAATGACAGAGGGGAGATCACAACCAACTCATAGTTCACACACTCTCTCCCTTTGAAGCTTCAGATTTTTTTGTTCCAGCTAACTCTTGGTTCTTGTATGCACCTCCAAAAGTCCAGACTTAGCATATCTAGCAATTATAATCTCCATTAAAAAAACAAATATTTAGGGACACCTGGGTGGCTCAGTCATTAAGCATTTGCCTTCAGCTCAGGTCACGATCCCAAAATCCTGGGATCGAGCCCCTCATCAGGCTTCCTGCTTGGCGGGAAGCCTTCTTCTCCCTCTCCCACTCCCCCTGCTTGTATTCCCTCTCTCATTGCATCTCTCTCTGTCAAATAAATAAATAAAATTTTTTAAAAAGACAAACAAATATTTTTTTATTAACAGAATACTGATTTGATGTTTTCATTTACAATGGTTTATCTTTAACTTCTCTCCTTGGTTTTTCACATCCAGACATCTGCCAGTCCCAGTCAGTTTTGTTCCTGCAGTATCTCCACTTTCATGGTTCAGATCTTTATTTCTTCTTCCCTGTATTAGTTCTACTTACTCAAGCTAATAATCCTGGCTCTAGTGTCTTCTCTGATCACCCATAGTACACTCAACATACAGATTTATTCTCCTAAAGTGCAATAACTTATCATATCTGTCTCTAAAACGTGACTCCCCATTGCCTGCAAATTAGAGTGATAAAAGATGTAGAGTATTTTTATGAGAAGAAATCAAAATCAGTGGTAACCAGTGCTTAGAGCTAACCATTTTATTATTTGAGTTTACATTTTTGTTTCTTTCAACCACTTTAAGATATCACAATCTTCTGGTTTTCACTGCTACCAATGAAAAATCTGCCATCATTCACATTGTTCCCTTAAGAATAATGTATCTTCATTTCTCACTGATTATAACATTTTGTTTTTATTACCTCTAGGTTATTTTGCTTTAGGCATATTTCTTATAAACTACATACATCTGAATTTAATGTTTAAATTCAATTTGAGAATTTTTGTTTTTGATGAAAGATTTGGCTTTACGTAAGTTATCTTTTTCTTCCTGAATTTTTACTTTCTTATATTTTGCTTTTTCTAACTTTTACTATGTGGATCATATTTTTTTTATTTTTTAGAAGTTTCTTTATTATGTGTCTTTTACAAAAGCGTTCTTTAATCAAATTTCTGTAATTAGTAAAGGCAAAAATGAACCAGTATCTTTTATCTTCTCACAATGTAGGAAAATGAATTGTGTGCATTTACCTGCAGTTGCCTGGTTTTGTTTATGTATTATAGGATTTTATAGGATTTTAATTACATGATCATGAACAAATTGTTACACTTACACACTGCAGTTATTTTTTCAAAAGTACTACTCATATTTTTCAGTACTAATATAACTGTATTTATAATACTTATTTAGACATAGATTTTGTTTTGGTACCCTAATTGTGTCCATCAAACCACCTTAAAACTTACTAGTTTTAAAATAGCAATTTTGTTATTTTCCACTAAAAAATATATCTTATATGTCACAAGTGCAAAAAGTGTTGCCCCATGCCTCTTCCCAGAGACACTCACCACCACCCCAGAGATAACTACTATTCTGTTTTTCTACCATAGATTAGTTTTACCCATTCTAGAATTTCACATAAATTAAATTATACAATATGAAATCTTTTGTTTAATGCTTCTTTCAACCAGCACAATGCATTTGAGAGTCACCCATATTGAGAATATATGTAAGTTTGTTCCTTTCAACCGATGATTAGTATTTCATTGTGGAATTATACCACAATGTGTTTATCCATTCTCCCATTGATGGATACACAGGCTATTTCCAATTTGGGGCTCTATGAATAAAACTGCATGAACATTTATTGTAAAAAAGTATTTTTATAAACATATGCTTTTATATCTCTTGGTCTAATACCTAGTACTTTAATTACTCTATCAAAAGGTCAGTGTATATTTAGTTTTATTTTTTTTAACATTTATTTATTTATCTTAGAGAGATAGACAGAAAGGAAGAGAGTGTGAGTAAGGGGAAGGGCAGAGGGAGAGAATCCTCAAGCAGACTGCCGCACTGAGCATGGAGCTCAACACAGGGTTCGATCTCACAACCCTTGAGATCATGACTTGAGCCGAAAGCAAGAGTCAGACCTTAACCAGCTGAGTCACCCAGGCACCCTATATATTAGTTTTATAAGAAAATGTCAGGTATGTTTTTCTTCTGGTGTGTAACTATGAAAGTTTTAGTTGTTTCACAATCTCATCAGTATTTGGTGCTATCATTGTTTATAATTCTAGCCCTTTGGTAAATATGTGGTGATATTTTATTGTGGTTTTAATTTTAAATATACAATATACAGCAATATAAATATACAAAATATACAACTAAAAGCGTCTTATATTTTTCTCATGTATTTATTTACCACTTATATATCTTTTGTGAGCTCCCAAATTTCTGCCCACTTTTAATTGGATTGCTTGCCTTTGTATTACTGGATGGTAGGAGTTCTGTATATATCCTGGATACTGATCCTTGGTCCAATATATGTGTTGTAAATGTTTTCTTTAAACCTGTATCTTGCTTATTCACTTTCTCCATGGTGTCTTTTGATGAGCAGATGTTTTTAGTTTTGATGAAGCCTAATTTGTCATTTCTTTCAGTTTTAAGGTTATTGATCTCTGTGATATAAGAAACTGTTACTTGCCCACAAATCAAGAATATATTCCCCTATGTTTTCATCTAAAAGCTTTATGATTTTAGCTTTTACATTTGGCTCTAAGATCCATCTCAATAATTTTCGTACATGGTACCAGTTGAGGTTCATTTTATTATATGTCCCATTTATTAAAAAGTCCTTTTTTTCTTCATTAGACGACTTTGGCACCTTTGCTGAAAAACAAATGACTATACAAGTGTCACTTCTGACCTCTCTATTCTTTTCCAATGATTTGTCAATCCTGAACTCTTGCATTAAAAAAAAATCTTTATTAACTCCAATCAGGATATAAATCTGCTATTATAATTTTGATTTCCTTGAAATTTTCCCATATTCTAACCAATCCCATTTGCATGTTGTTGACTGTGTATTCAATCACTGGTAAATATTTGTTGAATTACTTTGTGGTAGATACTGTTCTAGGTACTGAGGATTCCCCAGTGAGCGAACAAATAATATTCCTATTCTCATGCACCTTGTAGTCTTTGGGAAAAGACAATCAGTAGATAAGTAAACAAATAAGCTAGCAAGATAAATTCATGATGATGTGTCATAAAAAAACAAAGCAAGATGCTTTAATAAAGAGTAACTGGAAATATGTGCTATTGCAAATATGTCGGGGAGAAAGTAACAGTAGACATTTGTTATCTCATTTCTTGTTTTTTTTTTAAATTTCATCCAGACCTATTTTACCTATATGGTTTTCTGCTCTAGCTTCTTGAATCTTATTGAAAACACTAAGCATAAGATTTTTGAAAGGCAATGGCCCTTGAATGAGATACTATCAAAGGTATATTTTCTCTAAGCTTTCAGGATGAGGTCCCCTTTCCCTTGGACTTCAGTGTTTCCCAACTGGCAAGGCTTTGTGGCTGGCCTTAGGCCTCTCTCATTGTCCACTTACATACTGTTGAATCCCCCAAGAGGGCCAGAATGGAGCCCTTGAAAGCATGGGACCCAGGCTAGGTACTTGGACTGCCAGAGTCTCCAGCAATACAGACAAAGGCTGAGTACTTCGTGGTTCTGGTCCTCTTCTCCCTGAGCAGGGCTCTTCTTTCTAGATCCCTGTGCATTGTCTCCATAGATCTCAGTCTCCAATTCCACTGTCCTAGCCCAGCCACCATTCTCTCATCCATAGCCACTCTTGTCCACCTCCAATCCATCCTCTACACAGCAACCAGGGTCAAATTCTACGTGTAATGGGGATCCCTCTATATAAGTTCAAGAACAGACAAAACTACATCAATAACAAGGGAATGACTGCCTCAAAAGTTGGAGGGGTGGTCACCTCTGGGATCAGGTTTAATTGAGAAGGGGCTTCCATGATCACAGTGATGGGAAAGCTAACCAGATCATGTCAGTCTCTTGCCTAAAAACCCTCAGTGTCTTCCCATTGACTATAATAAAATCCTTTATTAGCCTTGAAGGTCCTGGATGGCCTGGACTCTGCCCAGCACCTCTACCTCATCTCAGGCCACCCCTGCCTTACTCATATTATCCTTAGAAGCAACTTCTCCTTCTGCCCAAAATATCTTCCCTCCACCCCTTGGTCTGGCTAGTTCCTTTTTATTTTCCAGTTCTTACCTTAAATACCATCTCAGCAAGGCCGTCTCTAACCAACTTTCCTTCCATGCCCCACACTTGGCCCACCCCCATTCTCATTCAGCATTTTGCTAATTGACTCTGTAGCAATTATTTCAATGCATATGTTTGCCTGCTTAGTACACTCTCTACTGCTGAAACAGAATTTCCATTAAGACAGGGACCATGTGCACTGTGCTTGGCACAAATTAAGTCCCCAGTAGATACTCCTTGGTTGGATGAATGGCTCATGATCTAGATACCCAACTGAGATAGTGCTGTTTCCTGACTTTCTCAAATGTCATCTGATCTCTATGGCCACCAACTTAGGTCAGACAGATTAAAAATTGCCCTTTTTAGTCTTACTTTTGGAATTCCCTTCCTTCATGGCAACCAGCCACCCCTGTGGGTGATAGTGGCTCAAAGTAGGCCTGGTCCCTCCTTACTCCTTTCACTCCAAAAGGGGCTCCCAGCAAAACCAAGCTGCATCAAACATACAGTTCTTCATACTTCCTGCATAACCACTGCAAATAAGCAATATTTCTTTTTCCCAAATCAGCAACCACATTAGCCTTGTTGGTTATGCAAAACCCTTGAGGGAAGAGGTATAGAAAATAAATATATAAATACTCAATAATGGGCTGCTTAGAAGTATGCCAATAAGTGAAATCAGACTACTAATAGTTCCAGATATGTAAATTATAGATTTGAAAGCCATTGGCACATATTATAGTCATTTTAGACACAGTAATAACCATTCCAAGTTGCTCAGTTAGTCCAGAAAAATGTTACATTCTCCTCTGTTTGAATTAACAAACAAGAAAAACAAGTAAGCAAGGAGTTCATTAGAAAGGGGAGCCAGGTGGTGGGTATTATGGAGGGCATGCATTGCATGGAGCACTGGTGTGGTGCAAAAACTATGAATTCTGTTACACTGAAAAGAAAAGAAATTAAAAAAAAAAAAGAAAAGCATTTATGAAACATGAATACATACAATAACATACATGATTAAGAAAAACAGCCTCACATTAGAACAAAATGTGGGGAATAATGCAATTGTGGGAAAGGAATACTTATTTTGAAGGAGTTATAAATTATAGTCCTTTATGTGTTTGTATAGGCTCATATTGAATCACATTAAGAACTAATCCAAAAGAAACTTTTTTCATTTAAGTGTTAATAGCTGAGATCTTTAATGAGGGACTTACTAAAACTTTTATTACTTGGGAGAATTATTACCGCATCCAACTTTTTTGAAAGAAATAGTGTGTTTCTTTCACCCTAAGGACATTGAAATGATTGACATTAATAACTAAGCAATTCCTTAAAGTTATGTAACAGAAAAAAGCCAATCATAATCCTTCACTTATAAAATAATTCTCTTCTATAGGTATCAGAAGATGTTTAGTCAAATCAACAATGTTTAATGAGCATATACTACATGTACTATGCATGCTAAATATAAAGAATATTTAAGGAGCATATACTGTAATCCCACTTATTTGGAGATCCTGCCTACCAAACACAACTCTTTGAAACTCAGAGGAGAATCAGGAAATAAGTGAAAGTCGAGTAACACCACAAAATTCCTATACTAGAATTCATACATTGGACACATCTGCCCCAATTTCAAACACAGTTCTAACACAACTTGCTATATGACTGCCTAATCTGTTGTGATATTCATTAGGCTCATGAGCAAATATTTCTGATTCTGTCCCTTTTGAGCTTATGGTATGGTTACACTTTTGCACTCCCTTGAAGTTAAATGGAGCCATGGGCGTTGCCCTGGCCAGTGAAATTTGAATGGAAAATGTGGGTATCTCCCTGCTTTTACTGAAGAGAGAACTGAGCCTCACATGGGGTGAGCCATTAGGCTAAAGTTACAGGGCTTGTGAAGCCAGGATGATGAGCTTGGTCAGTCTGACTCCAAAAGCCCCTCTGCTCAACTGCCACGCTATACTGAAGTGTTGTTTTCTTAATTTGTCACCTTATCCACTATCCTAAAATCGAGTGGCTTAAAACACTCAACATGTTGCTTATGATCATATGGATCAAGAATTCCAAAAGGGCTGGAATAGATGGTTCATCTCAGATCCACAAGGTATCAGGTGGATAATTGGGGCTGAAGATGTATTTCAGGATGGCTTCTTCACTCACTTACATGTGTGGCTTCATAGTGCTCCTTGGCTTCTTTCTCCTTGCACTTGGCCTTTCATCCCTCAGCCTTCTTCATGTGGCAGAGCATCTCACGGGGTAAACAGACATTATACACAGTGGTTCAGGGCTACAAGAGAGAATGTTTCATGGGCTAGGCAATAGAAGCTTCCAGTCACTTAAAGTCAGGGCCCAGTACAACTAGCACAGCATCACTATTATATATTATGTTATTAGTGAATAGTCACAAACCCTACCTAGAGTCAAGAGGAAAGGACATAGACTCCACTTCTCATGAGAAAAATACCAAAGGATGTGTGGCCTTCTTCATCTCTGTGGATAATAATTTGCATGTAGTTGCAGAGTACCTGTTGAGTTTTGGGATTTATGCAATACAAAATATGTTATCCCCTGGCAAGTGTACCTGTACCAATATTTATCAACTTACAGGCAAAGGGTAAAAGATAGTTTGAGTAACTACCAAATGAATGTCACTGTTGTCATTGTATCCTAGCTAATAGGTAGTATTTATAATTATGAAAGTATTTTAGAGTCTTGATTTTCAAGATTAGGTTGAAATATGGAGAGTTGTTACCAATATTATCATTTTAACTTGGTAATGACATCAAATAATCAGGTTAAACCTTTGCTTTGGGTGAATAAATGATGAAGACACAACTCATCCCAAGTTGAGGGCTCTCTCAAACCAATGGAGATGTTGACTCCACACCTTTGAAGGAAACAAATGCAAAAATGGCATGTCTATTCTGTCAAGCAAGAAGATTCATTAATAGAGAAGTCCAGCGAAGATGAGCAGTTCTCACACTGACTTAAAAGTCTAAATTTCTAATATGGGGACATCATTGTCAAGGTAGATTTCAGAACACCAAGCTCTTTGAAAAACTTCTATTCACATCTCACTGAACACAATTTGGGTGGCGCTTTTATATTCTTTCTGTTTCTATATAAAACAAGAGGCTTGTTACATCAAAACTAAGATGATTCTTTTAAGCACCCACTAAGATGGACCCAGTAGGAACTTGATACTTTCTTGCAACCACAGTTTCTTATACTCTATACAAATTTATCCTACTGGTCAAATGGAGAGCTTTTAGACTCTTACATGAGAAAGTCACTGTTTCTTATGTTCCAGAGGGCCAGCAGTGGCTACAGAGCTAATAGGCTTATTATCAGTACAAATGATACCTAATACAAAATGAAATTGAAAACCAAAATTACATCCACGTTTTAGGTATAAACCTAATCATTTAAATTTGGACATCTGTGATTTTCTCAAAATTTATCTTTGCAGCTCTTTCATCAAGAGAGCCTTGGAGAAAAAAAAATACATTGTATATTAATTTTAAAAAGAGAGAGCACCTTGGACTGAATGAGTTTGATCCAGAGGCTCATTTCTTATATTCTGATTGCACATATGTAGCACAAATGCCACCACTCTTCCTGCCCAACGCCTACTGAAGACATCAGTAATCAGTCACAGCGCACAGTGCTGAGCTCCTCTGTAAGTCTCAACAACCATTTTCAGCACAGTGGTTCATACGACTCCCAGAAGTCAAATAAAATTGAGGCCCCAAGTAAAATTTACTTGGCAGGAGGGGGAAGGGAAGCCCCAAATGTCTGTTACAATGGCTTGCACATAGTAGGCCCCACCTAGATATGTCTTGATAGGAACTACAGATGTGGTCCTTCTTTCTTGAATGTAGTAGTTAAAAAGCAGCAGATCTTAAAGTCCGGCTGACAATTGGTTATTTATTACCCCAGATTCAGCAGATATCTTCATTCTACTTTAAATTCAAAAAGGTCAAATCTGTTTTGGATTTTTAAAAATATTTGTTTATAACAGGGGCGCCTGCGTGGCTCAGTTGATTGAGCTTCTGATTCTGGATTTCGGCTCAGGTCATGATCTCAGGGTCCTGGGATGGAGACCCAGGTAGGGCTCCCCACTCAGCATGGAGTCCGCTTGTCTCTCCCTCTGCTCATCCTCTCTCTCTCAAATAAATAAATAAATCTTTAAAATACATGTATATTTTAGGAGCATCTGGGTGGTTCAGTTGGTTAAGCATCTGACTCTTGGTTTTCACTTGGTTCCTGATTTCCCCGTTGAGTTCAAGTCCCATATTGGGCTCCACACTGGGCATGGAGCCTACTTAATAAATAAAATAAAATACAAAATAAAAAAATATATATGTGTATATATATTTTTTTAATGGCAGATACATTCTGAAGGTCATGGTAACATATCACATAGCAGACACAGGTTTCTGAAGTCCCTTTGTGAACATTCCATTCCATTAAAAAGCAAGCAGTTTCTCGGTTTCTACTTAAGTAATAGAAACTACTTAAGTTTCTACTTAACAGTAGAAACTGATTATCTCTGTTTCTATACCTTCATTCCGTGGAAGTATCTGCGAAGCTTGTCATCCTTTTGTTAAGAAATCCTCGAGGATGGTTCCTCACTGAGAAGGCACTTCCGTTAGGTCATTCCAAGTAAATGGGAGTTCTTTTCCTTGTGGGTCGTCATCATCCTTGGCTGGACGCCTATGGCTGCTAGCAAATCTTCTTTATTTCTATGGAGCTCATCAACATAAATTATTTGGGACTTCACTTTGGCTCAACTTAACTCAGATATGCTTAGTTTCTAAATGCCACCACGTGCCACTTTTGCCACCAGAGCCATAAACACTTCAGTAAATATTGATGCCGTGCCTTTCTGCCCGAGACAGCCAGTCTGGGCCCTCGGCGAGGGCTGTGTTCCTCCTTCCTGTTAAATAGTTCTTTATAGTTGTGCTCCTCTCAGCCAGTATCTGTAATGGTCCATTTCTCATTTTAGGAGCAAATGACTGCCCAGATCTACCATAAATTAACATTCAAAACTATTGATGTGAGAGATCTGCTGTCAGCTACTCAAGGGCAGGTCCTGGGAGTTCAAGGCAAGCATTGGCTCTGGTCTTGAACCGCATTTGACAGAGGGCAAGGCTTGGCCGTGTTTCGTAGTTCGGTTCATTGTTTTTCTTCTGAAATGTAGTTAATTATGTTTTCCCACCGTAGAAGCTCCACGCAAAAACATGAATTCTTTACACTCTTGTTCATGGGTCTGCTGATTGCTTTATCTTGCTTTTCCTGCATTTTTTGTTTCTTTGTTTTGATAAAGCAAGTTCAATCCAAAAGCTAATGGTAGTTGGTAGGGTTTTGCAAATAGTAAATTATTTTTGGAGCTATTAAGATTTCTCAAGTTAAAAAAAAAAAAGATTTCTCAAGTTAGAGTTCACCAACAAAACGGAGTCACTAGTTTTTACTTGAGAAATTTTCTAATTTAATACAAACACACAATATAAAACCATCTGGGATAGAAATTTTCTTGTGAAAGTTTAATATTTGTCAAGTGTTCTGTGGATCAGTTGTTTTGTACATAAGTTTTATAGAAATTTATTTAGCTGTCAAAAAAATTGACAAGTATGTTATGGCTACACTCATAACCTAACAATGTTTGTCATAGAGAAAATATTTATATAATTAAGATTTGCAAAAGCTTCTTTCTTAAAACTATTACAATGCATTCATAGTAAAGCATTTTTACTAGACCAAAGTTATTACCACTCAAAAACCGATACCTAGATTCTTGACATGAAATACACAGTTGATGGAATTCTTATAAAATTAATAGAGTCTGGACTCATGGAGGAAGTGCTCACTTATCCAAAAGGGTCTGACAATAGTAGTTAAAAAAACATAATTCTTGGGGTGTCTGCGTGGCCCAGTCGGTTAAGTGGCCAACTCTTGATTTTCACTCAGGTTGTGATCTCAGGTCATGTGATCCAGCCCCACCTCCAGCTAGGAGCTTAGTGCAAGTCTGTTTAGATTCTCTTTCCCACCCCTTCGTCCCCAGGCCCCTGCATGTGCTCTCACTCTCTCTCTCAAATAAATAAATAATCTTAAATATATATATATATATATATATATATATATAATTCTTCACTTGCAACAACATGGATGGACCTCAACAGTACTGTGCTAAGTGAAGAAGTCAGACAGAGAAAGACAAATTCCATGTGATTTCACTTACATGTGGAATATAAAAAAAGGCAAAACAAAACAAATGAGTAAAAAACCAAACACTTTCTTAAATATTGAGAACAAACCGGTGGTTACCAGTAGGAAGGAGGTAAGAGGATGGACAAAATAGGTGAAGGGATTAAGAGGTACAAACTTCCAGTTATAAAATTAAAAGTCACAGAAATGAAAAGTATAGTATAAGGAATATAGTCAATAATATTATAAAAACATTGTATGGTAACTACACTTATTGTGGAGAGCATTGAGTAATGTGTAGAATTGTTGAATCAATATGTTGCACACCTGAAACTAATATAACATGTCAATTATACTTGAATAATCCTTTTTTTAAAAAAAAGAAAAACTTCCAGGCCATATCTATCTACCTATAAATATATATATTATTCTTTAAGTTCGATTCTCAGCTATAGAAATTTGCCTGATCTTTAGTCTTTAGTCATTAGTTGTGCCATATGGTGTTATATATATATGATTCTCTTTTGAATATTTTGAATATTTGCTATGCTAAAAGTAATCAGGAATTACTTTTGTTTTATTTCCTTCAATGGCATCCATCCATAGATTTGTCACAAGATCTTAGATTAATGGGGTTATTTGGGATTGCTAAAAGTATTCCAGACTCAAGGCATTTGATAGGTTTGCCAAATAAAATACTGGGGGAAAAAAGTCACTGGGAGATATTGTGGGGTGAGGGTGGGGGAAGAACATGAATATTCTGGGACGTGGCTTCGAGTTTTCCATATTTGTTTCTAGCCTTTTTAATTTGGAGAGAGTAGAAGTAGGGTTTCTAGGTAAAAACACAAGACGCCTAGTTAAATTTGAATTTCAGATCAATAACAATATTTTTAGTAACAGTATGTCCCCAATTTTGCAAATATTGATTTATTTTATTTTATTTTTTTATTTTTATAAAATCTTTTTTTTTATTTTTATTTTTTTTATAAACAAATTTTTATCCCCAGGGGTACATGTCTGTGAATCGCCAGGTTTACACACTTCACAGCACTAACCATAGCACATACCCTCCCCAGTGTCCATTACCCCATCCCCCTTTCCTGACCCCCTCCCCCCAGCAAACCTCAGTTTTGTGAGATTAAGAGTCACTTATGGTTTGTCTCCCTCCCAATCCCATCTTGTTTCTTTTCTTCTTTTTCTACCCCCCTAGTCCCCCATGTTGCATCTCCACTTCCTCATATCAGGGATATCATATGATAGTTGTCTTTCTCTGATTGACTTATTTCACTAAGCATGATACCCTCTAGTTCCATCCACGTCGTTGCG